>OX465096.1:72291840-72516840 GCA_949987625.1 Chalcis sispes
AATATAAAAATACATGAGAGGGAATCTGCGATTGTGGCTTGACCGTACAATAAGCGACTCGAGAATTTTTATATTATTACTGTTGTTTTATTCTAAATACGACTACAGATCTAAAAGAATACGTGTGCGTTGAATCTAATCGTTCATTAACTTGACAAACTCGTTGTGCAACGAAAGAAACCATATATAGAAGTTTTTCTATCGAGCTCAAATAATAAATCCCATGGTACAAAACTGCGGTGGTTCATTAAGCGTTGATAAGGTAGATTTTCGAAACCCAGAACTCATAAGAAACCAAACGTTAATCAACTTTTTCCAAGCTATAATTTTCGGTGATCCCTTGCGTGCATTTGAGAACGAACGGACGTATATATATATATATATATATATTTTTTTTTTTTTTTCGCGGGGCGCGAAAAAAAAGTCGAGATTGGCGTTCGTTAAATTCCGCGAGGAGTACCGGAAAATACGGAATTGCCGCCGTAAAAAAAAAAAAAAAAACGAAGTCTTCGCGGCATAATGGAAAATTCTCTCAGCGAACCGGCGAATAAAAGTTTTCTCTCTTCCCTTATTTTCTCGCTTCCTAAAGCTGCGTATACGCTGCTTCTTCTCTCTCTCTCTCTCTTTCTCTCTCTGATTATCTGCGAGAACGAAAGAGAGATAGTTAACGAATGGCGATTAAATGTGCTTTATTGTCGTTATCAACTTAATGGAAATTATTTAATGATTTAAAGAAAAATAAATATTAATTTGTTTATTTTAGCGCAACGCGAACAAAGCGTTAATATGAATAAACTTGTTTTTTATTAGAAGATTTCAAGCAAAACGTATCCCGATAATCCCATAAGTTTGTCCAGTTAGACCAAGCATGTAAACAAGCGCATAATCTTTCTTTGTATCAACGTATAAATTCGCATATTCATGTACGAGTACACGCACGCGAAGTAGAATCAACTCGATGGCGTTCACTCCGTGTTTGCTTGTCGTCGAACTAGCACTTTTTCGTATTATACTCCTCCGCGCGTATGCGCGCAGAGAAGTTTACGAGCTCGCGAAACGACTCGCTTCGTTGCCACTCGGACGATGTATGCGCGCTGTATACTCGCTCGCGTGTGTGTATGTGTCTGTGTCTGTGTGTGTGTGTGTGTTTCTATATACTTTACAGCGACGCCAGTCACTTTGACGTTTCACGACGATGGCGATGTTCTTATAGATTAGTCAACGCGCAAATTTCTATTCGCCAGCGATGAAAGTTTTTACCGAGTCTCGTGAATTTTTTTTTTTTTGATTTCGCTCTTTTGTATTCTTTATTTTTCTCTTTATATTTTGTAATGACTTTACGTTGCGCAGTTTTTATCGAACGATTTTTCAATGTCCTGCATAAAATGAGTATAAAAACTTTGAAAAACAAAGGGCGTACAAAATACTTGCGAGGCGATATTTTGATAGCACTTTCGTTATTTCAAAAAACACAAACGTTCCGTTTCCTTTCTTCGATCGAATAAACAAACGCAAAACGCACGCATAAAAAAATTAACTCTTTAAAAAGAAAAAAGAAAAAAAAAAAAAAAAAAAAAACAAACGAGTATTCAAATGCAGCGTAACTTGTAATTTAAATGGACGTTCGAATTTTTGTTGTAAAAACGAAAAAAAATAAACAAACTTGCTTACGCGTTTACAAAATACGCTATCGTTTTCTCGAGGGAGTCGGCTCGTACAAAATTTTTATTGTAAACGGTTGAGAATTATGTGGCAATAAAAACGATTTACTAAGTGCGAAGAAAAGTGATGTTTTTAGAAAACGTAAAAGTATAATGTAAATTATTTTAACATCTGAGTAAAAAATTGAACATTTTATTTTAATTATCATTTTAGAATAATTCTTTTTACTAAATATCTTCATACTTTATTGTCGATGGTTTTAAATTTAGTAATGAAAAAAAAAAAAAAAAAAAAAAAAAAAAAAAAATTAAAATACAAGTAGATCGGTAAGCCTACGTTTTAAAAATTATTATTCTTCCTTTCTAAGTATTTAAAATTTATCCGTATATAACTTGAAACGCCGTTGCGCTTGTTAAAAAATAATTTTCATAAAATGCACAACTGTTCACAACAAATTTTCCTTATAAACTATAAACTTGGTACCTAATAGAATTAATCAACAATTTTCCCAATTAAAATTTCTCATCAGAAAGAATAATTTAAAAAATTATCTAAACGTGAAAACGGTTAATATATTGGAAAAATGTTTGGAATCCAATGATGTAAACCTTTTAAAGCGGCAACGTTTCATCGTCCGGGATCGGCACCTTCGTCGCATCATCTTGCTTACCGAGAATAAACAAAAAGCAATAGAAAAAAGAAACCGAATCAATACAAATTCAAACAAAAGAAAAGCCCGACGTGCCAAAAATAAAGAAGGTAAAAAAAAAGAAGAAGAAGGAGAGATAAGAAAAATGAAACAATAAAACACCGACAGCACGAACAATACGAAGCGAAAGGCGGTGTATAGAGGCGGTAGACTATGCGCGAAATCAAAGTTTCGCGCAGAGAGAAAGAAGAGGAGGAAGAGGAGGAGAAGAAGGAAGAAGCGTTAGGGTGCTCGTGTTGTTTACCCCAGCAGGACCTAGAGCCCCGGTGTGAGCAGCTACTGAGGGGTAGTAGGGCAAAATCAATGCGACCGACCCGTCAGCCCGGAGAGTGTGTAAGAGAACGAGAGAGAGAGAGAGAGAGAGAGAGAGAGAGAAGGAGAGAGGGAAGGAGAAAGTGAGCCTTGTATATAGGGATAAAGGGCTCGTAGTCGTGGCGCGAGAGAGGCTTTGAACCTCGCTCTCGGTCTCTCCGTATATGTATATATGTATATGTATATGCCTGTGCGCAAGCGCGATAGAGGATAAGCCAGAGTCGAGGAAATTTTTTTTTTTTTTTTTCGATTCAACATCGCGACGTGAATGATTTTATGTTGTTCTGCCTCTTTATTTCGAAAGCTACATTTTTTTTTTCCTCTTTTTCCGAGAGAAACTTTTTCTTTTTCGAATTATATACACGATTATTTTCCTTTTTTTTTTTTTTTTTTTTTTTTTTGTTTTTTTCAAAAACGTTACGAAACATCTATAATAGTTTTTGATGTTATGGGGATAGTTTGAGTTGAAAACTGTTAAATGCGATTTAGTAAGAGTTGATAATTTCATTCACAATGGACTTTTTATTCAACGCGAATGTAAAGATTAAAAGTTTTAAAGTGAATTTCTGATAAAGTTGTGTCGATACAAAGTTTTATATAAAATAAATTTTAAATGATGGGAATTATGCATTTATAATAACGTCAGTTTGCAACTTTAAGCTCTTTACAATTCTTTAAATATACGTAACAAGAAATTGTGAACAAAATAAGCATAAATGAAATTAAACGGTAATGAAAAAAATTCAAGTTTTCCTAAGTTTAATATAAACTTTACAATCGCGCGCTTTTTTTATGCAAATTATACGAATTAAACAAATTTTTCTTTCTTTTGATACCGGTATATTTTAATGAAAAATAAAAACATCTATTATTAATACGCACGCACAATTAAAAAAAAAAATTTGTCTTCGTTATTAATTTAAATGAGCAACGAGTCTTTGATGCCTTGTAATTTAGAAAATTTAGAAACTAGATCATATATGAGAATCAAGATAAAATTCGAGAAAAAAACAAAGAAGAAAGAGTCCTTTGGTTGTTGTGTTTACATAAAGATTCTCTCAAAAAGGGGTTGAAGTAAGAAAGCAAAACTAAGAGAAAACAGATTAAACGTAGAGTAAAGATTAAGACGTCAAGCTAGAATCAGGAAGATTATTAATAAGAACCAAAAGCAAGAGAGAGAGAGAGAGAGAGAGTGAAAGGAAGAATAAAGAATCCACGATGCGTGTGTATATATGTTATACGTCGTCGTCAACTTCGTCGGGCAAAAGTAAGGAATCTCTTTTGCGCAAAAAGTAATGGACAAAAATAAAAAGCGTTCGTCACCGAAGACTTTTCGTATTTCTCTCTCTCTCTCTCTCTCCCTCTTTCTTTTTCTTTCTTTCTCTTTTACTCTGTGTATGCGTCTTGTCTAACTTTCTCTTTTAGTCCCTCTCGCTTCACGAGGAGGCGCGCGCGTCTCAAACGAGTGGAGACGTATTTTCGTAAGAGCTGTACTTTTTAACATTGCATCACAAGAAATTAACAGAGAAACAACGTGCAATTTAAAAAGCTGATATTAAAAAGCTTTGAGATGAGATTAAATCCTTTGATGTTGCAGTCGCAGAAAAGTTTGTTTATTGCTTACGATAAATGTGAATTTTCACAAATGAGATATAGCCTTGTAGAATACGATGTTTTATTTTTTTTTTTTTTTTGGTTTTCGAAAAAAAAGTACACAATTTTTACATTTTAAGAAGTGCTTGATCTTTCACACGCATCGCGAATTTTTGAAAATATCAATTAGAACGACGAGGTCATCGAAATTTTTCCTGCGTGAAAAACAAAGATACCGCGAAATGCTACGCAGAATATAAATAAAGGTTTTGAAAAAATTTGCGGCTAGAGCAAGAGGAAGGGGATAGTACGAATAAGTGAGAGACGGACAAGGGAGAGATAAGAGAAAGAAAAAAGGAAAAAAAAAAATGAGACAGCGTGAGAAGTGGCGCACTGACAGAGTAGAAAAAATAAAGCGGCGGGTTATTTTGAAGCACCAAACGAAAGAAACAAATGTACCAAAAAAAGGATAGAGAAAAGAGAGAAATCGAAGTAGTTTTGAAAAAGTTGCCTTAATCTTTCGATGCTGCTGTAGCATTAATCTTTGAAAAAATAAGCCTCTTTCTCTCTACGTTTATACAAAATATCTACACAGTTTATTGGAGAAATCACTTTGCGTTTTACAAACGTTTAACATAATTTGTATTTTATGTATTTTAGATTAAAGTACTTTATTTTATTCCAATGCATAAAAATATTTCCCAAATAAATATTTATTAATTATTCGTTGTTTAAATTTTCGTATATCGCGCGCGCAAAGTCAAAAAAAAAAAAAAAAAAAAAAAAAAAAAAAAATCTCGCTCGTTATTCCATTTCATTCGAGCGTAGCCTATTCTCGAGAAAAATTCTTCGCGAGGATTCGGCGGCTGGAAACGCGCTCGCAAAAAGAATTTAACAAACTCGAAACCGTAAAAAGGGAACGTCTCCGCACGGATAGTCCGTCCGATGTGCGGTGTGTCACAGCATTCGACATCCCTGAAATTCCAGGCCTCGACGTTTAACGCCTGCTGGCGAATGGCCGATCTCCTAATGAAATTCGCTCCTTAACGCGCCTTTTTAATTAAAGCGAATGCTTTTTTAACGATACGCGCTTCTCTCTCCTCTTTTTTCATCACTCTTCCTCTGCCTCATCGTTTCTTACAGCTTTTAAAGCGTTGATCTCCATCTTTTTCATCCTCCGCGTGCTTTTTGCCCTCGCGCAAACGATAAGAATTTTTCATTAAGAATTTCGACGGTGATTTTTTTTTCGGAGAAAATTATGACACCGCTGAGTGGACGACTTCATTAGTAATTAAAATCAAATAAGATTCACGTGTGCGTATAGTTTTATACGATAATCGGTGACAATAATTATGCGATTAAATAGTAATAAAGAGAATCATTTTTATCAAAATATAAAATATCTGCGCCACGTGGCACACTTTGTCAATTATTATTTTCAAAACTAATTTACTTGCAATTGAATTTCATGCATTTATTATCTTTACAATTTTACACGCTTTATCGTCGTAAAAAATATAATAGCTTCTCAACTTTCATAACGTATTTTACGTAAAAAAAAAAAAAAAAACAACGAAGAAATTAGCCAATAACGTCGCGATACTGTTACTTAACGGCATCGAGTTTACATTGCGAGCCACGTTTTCGTAACGAGAAATCAAACATGCACGTGCGCGCAATCGCGTCTCGATCGCATCGAACCGTCGAGGAAACGAAGCCGCGTTGTGTTCGTATTTTATTATTCGCTTTCGTGGTCGATGGTGAAACTTTAAGGAAATCGATTGGTTACCCCCCCCCCCTTTCCCCCTCTCTCCTCCTTCCTTCTTCCTTCGTTATTTTCACGCAGCCGCGACGACGGCTATTTATTTCTGCATAAAATTTAGTAACAATGATAATAAAATTAAAGCAAACCAAGCGCGCGACGAGGTATTTGAAGAAATAGTCAATCGCGTTTACCGCGACGAGGTCAACAAGGACAACCAAGCTGCGAAATCAATCATGTACCGCAGATCGAAAGCATCTCTCCGCCGTGTAAATTTGTATCCGGAAACAGAAAGAGAAAGAGAGCGAGAGAGAGAGAGAGAGAGAGAGAGAGGGGATGGTTAAAACTTTTCTCGTAAATTATTAGACGCTAGGAGTATGTTTGCTCCTCACGCGGACATGCTTTAGTCTCTCGCTACAGTATAGACTTTTCTTCTATCTTTCTCTTTCCTCGGATCTCTCCCTCTCTCTCTCTCTTTCTCTCAGTCTTTCTCTCTCAGCTCTACAGCACTCTATTTTACCCCGAAGCGACAGGAGCGCCGACGGGGCTTCGCTATCTCTCCTCTCTTCTTATATAGTGGGTCACCAGGTACATGCGCAACGACGTTAAGAGTCTCGAGATGGCCTCTCTCCCTCTCTCTCTCTCTCTCTCTCTTATCCGTATATACATAATACTTTACGCGTGCACGCGAATCTCTCATTGCCTCTCCCTTGGCTCTCTACCGCCTTGTATAATGTATATTTTTTTATTCGCGCGTGTTATGATTCGCATATATTTCAAATCGCGTGGGCACCGAACATCGGCGCGAAACCGAGGGCACAATGGAGGAAGAGAGAGAGGTAGAGAGAGAGAGAGAGAGAGAGCGGCTATTCGAATCGGGAGAGCTTAAGGCTCGGGGATAAAGAGCGTGTGTCGGCCAGCAGCCGTCGTTTCCGATCTGCGCTCTGCAATGTATAGAGAGGAAGAGAGAGAAAGAGCGAGAACTGCCGAGGTATCGATTCTGCCTTGTCGACCGCGACGTCCTCTCTTTCTCTCTATTTCTCTCTATTTCTCTCGCCCGTTTACTCGCCGTCCTTTATGCGTTTTTTTTTTTTTTTTTTTTTTTTTTCTTCGGCTTTCTTTTTTCTCGCTCTCGCTCCCCTTGCTCTCGCGCCTTTATATCGGCATATTCGGCGATATGATGAAGCTTTGCAGATGGTGTCGGCGCATTATTTTTTTCTTCCCTCGCCTTATTGGAAATGTGCGCGCCCTCGAGATACCTGTGGGACGTATTATTCTTTCATGTTTTCATCGAAATTCTCGAAATGGTGTACACATCTCCTCGTGGATGTTCTCGATAAAAAAAAACATTATTTATACGATCGCAAAAAATTTTAAAGCTTAAAGCGTGTTATTCTTGCATGTATTATTGTATTTTCTTTTTTAATGTATACCATTGTTTATGTATTTATTTTTTATTGAATAAATCATCAACGGCGTCCAGTAATAATTGATTTATCGAATCGAGATAGGACAGCGAGACGAAGAGCGAGACAAAGGGAGAACGCGTGCGGAAAAATTTCATTTTGGAAACAACAGAGTAAAATAAACATGTTTACCTTCTCATATTTTTTGTCTAAAACTGATTGCTTTCGAATTATGATTGATCGAGATCAAAACAAATTTAACTACTTGAATGATTTTTTTTTCAGCGCAAAAGCAATCGTAAATGATAAATAAATCAATGCATTTGTTGTTTATGCATGTATCTCGGATCTAAAACGAATCCGCAACAGTTTCGGTACTGTTATTATCCATTGTTCGCGTGAATAATGGCGCGTTGTGCAACAAATTATTGCGTAAATTATTTCGCTCAAATATATCGAACAAAATCAAAGCAGAGAGACCTGTTACATAACTTATACATATATCATAATTTCAGAAAGGAAGAAAACAAAATAAGCTATTCCAAGTACTATAAAAAAAAAAAAAAAAAAAAAAAAAAAATTTGGAAAAACCTGATTAACGTTGATTAAATAACGTGGGAAAGTATACGACGTATACGTATATACAAGATTGAGAAAGAGGCTTCGTCTACTTAAGCTTAACGAAGTTTTCAATGATATTGAAAAAGGTTATCTCGATTGCGTAGCTCTTCTTGGCCGTCAAAGAATTATTTTAAATAAGCGATAAAAATTTCTCGTCATTCGGGCTCTCAATGAGAGCATCGTTCGGAGCAATAATCATCGGAGCTCTCGTAATATCTTCGATTGCAAATTTTTAGAAATAAAAAAGACATAGCCCTTTGGACGTATAGTCGTAAAAATTTAAGGCACCGGAGAGTAAGTAACGAAGTCTCGGCCTCGACCCGCGCGAGTACGAGGAATATACATAGAGAGACGCGGGAGCGCGTGCACACAATGAGGAGAAAGAAAGGGGGGCAAGAAAGAAGAAACAAAAAAAAAAGAAAAAGAAAAAAGAAGAATGAAAATAAAAGAAGGAGGAGGAAAAAGTAAGAGTAACAGTAAGAGTTAGCGAAAGAGTCGTCGGACCGCTCGCGTAACCGAATAAGCCCCTGGAAAAAAGACAAGAAGGGGACCGTTGTACACGCGGACACACGTGGCGGCCCACTTAACCATTCGCTCGAAATTGTCCGAAGGCTAATTAGGGGAGGAACGCATTGCCCACGGGCCTAATTATAAAACTTCGGGGGCCTTTACATATATTGTCGCGAGGTATTTATTCTCCGGCTGCTCCTTCAGCCTACGCCTCTTCTTCTTCTTCTTCTTCAGCTTCTTTTTCTTCGCCCTCCCCTTTCTTTTCTCCCTTCTTTGCCGGCTCCGGTGCCTTTCTTACCTCTTCTACTTTTTCTCAACTTCTTTTGACGCGAAATTAGCGGAGGAGTCCAAGGTAAAGTTCAAACAGAGGTAGAACCATTGTTGCAAGCGAGGAATGGAAAAGAGTTCGTCTGGGTTTCGTAGCCGAGATTGAATTTCAGCCCGTTGGACTACTACTCGTCGTTTTTTTAGTTGCAAATTGTGAAAGGTCTCTCTTTTTTTTTCTCTCTCTCTCTCTCTCTCTCTCTCTCCCTCCCTCGTGACGTTAATCTCGTAATGCGTGCTTTTTGTTGCTACGAGCGCCGCGTGCTCTGCTACTTTTGTTTTCAGTTTCCTCCAAGAAAACTGACGAGAAAGTTGGTCACCGAGCCACTGCTACTGTGTCGTAAGTAAACACCACCGGAGCTTTGGATTAAGGAACGACGACGAGGATTTAACGTTTTTTTATCTTATTTTGAATTTAATCGCTTTCTCTTTTCTTTATCGTTGGATCAACCAAACCCATTTCATCAAACAATAATTTTGATTGGCAAATTATTCATTTTCAAATTAAAAGAATAAAGGGAGAGAAATATTTTACGCGTTAAATTTTACCTCGCGCGAGTTTCAATAACATTTTTCTTTGAGACACTTTAAAATTGAATTGTTATCGTATCTTGGAAATTTGAATTATTGTCGAAATGTAAACGCAGCTGTACGAAAATATCATTCTTATCCTTTATTGGAAAACTCGAAATAAATTAAAAAATTGAATCGAACTGTATAATTTTAGCCGTTGAGCCTCACAAAAGCTGACGTATAGTTCAATAAAAAACTCTAAATACTGATTCTGCCATAAAACTCTAACCCTAAAAAAAAAAAAAAAAAAAAAAAAAAAATCTAAAAAATAAAAGAAGGTATAGAGGTTTGAACGATACGGGTGGAAGTCATCTGCGAAACATTTGCGAAACGTCGATACTATACGTTACCTGGCATTAGCTCGACCCCCCTAACAAAGAAAAAAAAAAAAAAAAATGAACTGAAAAGAAAAAAAAAATTGTAGAACAAAGCGGGAAATTTTTAGGCTCGCCCGTGTCGACACCTGCAGCCGTGCGCAGTGCAAACGACGCGAACGAGCGATCCTCTTTCTTTCTCTCCTTTTTTTTTTGGTCTATTTAAAAGTCATGCTTTTGAAAAAAACGAAACGTCCGTGGAAACGACGAGAGATTGAAAGTATCACCCTGGGAAGGTTTTGAGAACGAAACGATAGCGACGTGCGTACGAGTGCGATATAACCGGGAGCTGTTATTTTGCACTTTTTTACCCGTTCTTCGATTTTTTTTTTTTTTTGTATTCATTCCTTTTTTTTTTAGAGCAGAACATCTACGTTTACAACAGTAGATACATTATAAATTGAAAATTATGATTACTTTATATTGAAGATGAAACAAATTTTTCTTTTTAACATTTTTTTTATGTACACTGTTATTAATCTTCGATGAGACGTTTTCGTATAGTTTGCTACGTAAGCAATGCTTTTAATCGAATATACGATTGTATTTAAATAAAATTTCTTGCAATAAATTTTTATAATTTCCAATTGTAAACAAACACATTGTCCCAGTATCGAGATAAAAAAAAAGAGAGAGATCTATTTCGAGAAGGAAGACGTAAAAGCAGCCGATTGTCGCGGTATATCTCGCCGAGCCGCTTCCAAACTCTTACTTCCAACGGCAATTTCCTTGTTCTTTTAATCACTCGCGCTTACACGTCGCTCGAAAAAATTTCCGAAAGCCCTTCGGCAAAGCAGGAAAAGTCAACGAGGCGCGAATGAACGGGGCCGCGAGGAGCCGTCGCGTGGCAACATTTTCGCCCCTCGTATACTTTATCCTCCGAGAATTCTTTCTCTCCACCCCTCTCGGTTTTCGGGTCTCTCAGCCTTGCTTGAGCGCGCGTCCAGAGAGACGCGCGAGTACCGATAAATCGCCGGCTTGCTTTTTCGTCGCGGCGTCTCGCTTTATCACTTTTTCTTTCGCCGTCGTCCGGCGATTTACGAGCTTTCCGACTTTTTCTCGAATTTATTCGCTAGAGCTGCGTGCATTCGCGCTTCCGTAGATTTCCGCGCTGTTTTTCTCCGACTCGAAACAACTTTACTTTAAAATTCCCTCCCCCCCCCCCCCCGGTCTTTATATTATACACAGGTAAATATAGGCTCGCCTACAACTTTGTCTACATTCTAGATGGTAAAAGTATCGAGGCATCGACGATATATCGATGCCGTGATTTTACATCGATATTGAAATTAAGAGAAAGATAGAGAGAGAAAGAGAGAGAGCGAGAGAGAGAGAGAGAGGCGGAGGAGGGACGTAAGAGGAATACGGTATGTGCATAATGAAAATGCCAAATATTAGCTTAGCTCGATGCTTGCTCGACCCGTTTACTTTACGTGCATATTGGTCCGATATTCCGAATACATCAAACCCTCGTAGCGTATATAAGCATGATACATTTTTGGTCATTGGTTGTAAAGAAAAAGGAATGATAACATTTTTTTTTTTTTTTTTTTTTTTTTTTTTTTTTAAATAGTAACTCAATTTTATTTTAATTCAATTCGGCGCACAATGAACGGTAAAAATTTTGTCAAATTTTACCAGCGTTTAATTATCTTTCGCGTGAAATAAAAATAATTCAAGATTAAATCATAATTACACGTGAATCTCGACGGAAACGATGACGAAGTGAAAAGCGAAAATTCGAAAATGATATTCCCTACTGTTATTTTTCGCAAGTAAAACGATAATTTCGCATTATGAATACGTCGGCGAGGAATTAGAAAAAAAAAAATTTGACGAGTTTTTATGCGCCCTTATAACTGTAAATGTGGCGGCTAATTTTAGAAAGTATAGCGGAAAAAAAGAACGTTACGGGCAAAAATTTACGCCGACTTAATTACCACGATGCGCGCAATATCGCGTATTTCGCGAGGGCAAAGGAAAAAAGCATCTCGGCGCCTTGTAAATACACGCGTAGCTTACCGCCATCGTGATGGAGCTTTTTTTTTTTTAACTATTTTTGTATTTTTAATCGTCTTTGCTACTAGATTTTACTCCGTACTTTGAGATTCTCCGTTACACTTTGTATTTTTCTCCGTCTATATGAACATTAATGTAAATATATAATTATATAAATAATTATGGTAAATAAATAAACGAAATTTTTATATTTGATGAAACATTACAATCGTACGATTTTCTCAGAACCGAAGAAAATTTTCGACGTTTATTCGGCAGATTGGACCTTGTGAAAAAAAAAAAAAAAAAAATGTGAGAATCCAAAACTTTTTCGCAATCGTTAATTCTCGAGGGAAAAAGGTAGAAAGGTGGCAAAATGGAAAGTTTGAAGTAGACCTATTGTGAGAAAAAGAAGCTCTTGAAACGTAGAGGGGAAAGTTTGACTTTTACGGAGGAACTTTGTAAGTCGATCTTTCTCGTGTTCGCATCTTCTTCCTACATACACCATTTTTTTTTTGTTCTCTCTCTCTCTCTCTCGTTTATTTACTATAAAGCAAAGCTACATTTTTTTTTACAAGCGTCGCGCGTTGCACGATCGAAATCGCCTTTCTTACAATTTCAGAAGATTAATATTCCAACGCGTAAATTTTCATTCCAGAGAGTGCAAAGTTTCGCGTGAGGAGGAAAAAAAAATTTTCAAAGTAACTCGTAAAAGCACGAAATAACCACTTCAACGAATCCGATTTCCCATCGCTTTTGCGTTTTTTCTGTGTTAACGCGCGCGTGTGCCTCTCTGTGTGTGTGTGTGTGTGTGTGTGTGTGTTCAACTTAGCGCGCGGAAACAACGAACGCGCCGCGATCTTTCGACTCCCTCTCCTCGCACGATACAACTTTATTCCGCGCGGAGCGCAGTTTGCTCGGTAAGTAAAGAGCGGTTACCGCCGAGTTGTCGCTTACGAGTATGTCTGCGTGCACACATACGGGCGTGTGTATGCGCCGCGTGCACGCGGAGAAAACGTCGATTCTCGCCTCCGCAACAACTGCACCGCTCTATCCAATAAGGATTTTCGTGTTCTCTTTAAGCGTTGCGCATTGAATCACTCTTACCGCGATATACTCGTACTTTCCACTTTCTCTTTGTTACCAGCTGAAATTCCTTTCTTTCTTTTCTTTTTCTTTTCTTTTTCTTTTTTTTTTTTTTTTTTTTTTTTTGAAAATACCGTCGGCAAAACTATTTATTTCACTTTGCAAACGATCAAAAGTAGTTTTTTAAAGGAAATTTTTTAACGCTTGATTTTTGTAACGCTTTAATTCACATAATTCTGTACAGTCAAGTACAATCATAATTGACCACAATATTGCATTCACCGTAATATTAATATTTCGGAATTTCAATATTCCTACGGTTAATACAATGAAGTTATAATTTATTATACTATTCCACGTTTCATTTCAAATTTAAATACAATAAGCGTTACTATTTTATGATATTTAGATTCCTTTTGCAAAACGTATGATTTTTAGAAACATTACATTTAAAATTTCATTTATTATTAAATATAAGTAATATTAAATTATTATATATAATTGGCGAACGATAATAGCTAAGCTTTAATCTAAGTTATTATATTTACCATAAATTAATTTGTATAATCAAAATAATGTAAATGTACATATTATACTAGGTTGTTCAAAAAGTTTTGAAAACGGAAATGAAGATACTTTTTTTTGTTGGCGAAATCACTTTTATTGCTCAGTATAATCTCCCATAAGTTCAATACACTTGGTCCAACGGTCTTCCAACTTGTTTATCCCATCATGGAAGTGATTTTCTGCAAGGCCTGCAAAATACTCCTCTACGACGGCTATAACCTCTTCGTTTGATGAAAAATGCTTCCCACGAAGGAATTTCTTAAGGTGTGGAAACAGCCAGAAGTCAGAGGGAGCTAAATCAGGCGAATAAGGTGGATGCTACAACAATTCGTACTTTAATTCGGTTATTTTAGTGATGGTTTTTTGAGCTGTGTGAGCGGGTGCATTGTCTTGATGAAAAATGATTTTTTTCTTGTGCAAACCGGGTCTTTTTTCACTAATTTTTTCATCCAATTGGTCCAAAATGTTACAATAATATTCAGAATTTATTGTTTTGCCAATTTGGAGATAATCCACCAACAAAATCCCTTTTGCATCCCAAAAAACTGACGCTAACACCTTTTTCGCCGATTTCTGGACACGAACTCGCTTCGGTGCCGAAGTGCCTGGTTGACACCACTCTTTAGCCTCTTGTTTTGATTCAGGGTCATGATGGTAGACCCAAGTCTCATCCATAGTGATGAATCGACGCAAAAAATCCTTTTTATCCTTTCGAAAACGCTCGAAATGTTGCTCAGAAAGTCGCATTCGAACGTGTTTTTGTTCCATTGTGAGCGAATGCGGCACCCATTGTGCACAGAGCTTTCTGAAACCCAAAACTTCATTTAAAATATGACTCACACTGCCTAATGAGATGTCTAGGGCCTCTGCTAAATCTCTCTCGGTCAATCGACGATTTTTCAAAACCATATCCTGTACTTTTGCTATGAATGCTGGTGTTGATGCACTTTTTGGACGTCCTGAGCGTGGATCGTCTTCAACGCTTTTTCGACCACGCCTAAACTCTAAAACCCATCGATGCACAGTTGGAAATGTAGGAGCAGATTCCTTTAACACTTTCACCATTTTTGTATGAATTTCCGTTGCTGATAAACCTTCCAAAACAAAGAATTTTATCACTGCACGATATTCGGTTTTTTCCATTGTAAAAAAAATACACTGACACGTCAACTTCAAATGGCTTGTAAACAAACAATGAATTGACAGAGTGGAATGAAACTTTGGGTATGTTTATATGAAAGATAAAATATTAAAACGGCGTAAAAATTTTGGTTCTTCTACTGCTCTATAGATGTCGCTTTCAAAACTTTTTGAACAACCTAGTATATTATGAAGTATCTATATGCATATTGATATATTTCCGTTAACATCAAATTATACAACAAAGAAATTTCTACCACTGGTCGATGATTTAATCCTTAATAAATTATTCCTCAACAAGTGTAAAAGAACGAATAAAAAACTTTAGATGAATATCGGCAAATGCGAACGCGCATGCGAGATGCGTAAAGTTCAAGAAAGTATGTATCTTAACGAGAATCTAATCTTAACTTCGACGAGTTCTCTTGTACATTGGCTTTTAACTGATCAATGTGAAACTTTATCTACATACTCTCGCCCTCAAAGTAGATAATTGTTATAGTCTTAGCAAAATAAAGAATCTCTTGTTGCGCCAACCCGAGAGTAAACAAATTTATCGGATTAAGTAAAATTTGATTTTATAGTATTAAACAAGCCTGTAATTAACAATTAGAGTTATTTTATTAAAAAGTTGAGATTTAAATAATTGAATAAGCTTCGAGTCTTCGAAGTTTTTAATAACGATGAAAATTTCCAAAAGGTTTAGTCCCATTACGTTCCAATAATGTTAACATGAAGCACACGGCAGCCTCTCGAGCATCTTTTCCGCGTATTCGAAGTGAGTTATCGTCCAAGCGTCTCGATAAGGAAGAAAAAGTAGGACGCGAACGGAAGCAACAATCCAACGGCTCGCAACCCGTGCCAAGTGGATCGGTCACTTTCTCTCCACGAGGAGAAGAAAATGCCGCGAATCTCCGATAAAAGGAAAATGGAACGAAAAATAAAGGGCAGAAGTGAAAACTATACCGCGAGCTCGTGCGCTCACATAATTCATCAAGGACGACGCGCAAACAACGGAGATTTCGATCATTGGATATATCGAGCTTTATTCGCTCTTTATTCGCTGTTTTACGAAACGAGCGTATCGCTTACTTACAGACGCGCGGAGCACTTGTCGAAATTCGAACGAGTCGTTGAATAAGCGGCAAAGCTCCCAGCAAACGCGATAGTATAATAAAAAATGGCTTTACTCCGCGTAACTTTCCCGCAATCCTTCCTTTAAATATTTATCAGATGCGCAGACCGATTACTCGCGAAAATCAACTTTGGCTCGCTTTGGACAAAACGAAGGAATTTCATTCGTCGGGGCGGCGTCCCGTATCGAGAAGCGCAGCGGCAGCATAAGCAGTCCCCTCTCCTCGAGAAAGAGGAGGACGCGCTTAAAAGGGGTGTAGGTAAAGCGGCACACGAGAAAGATAGGGAGAGAGAAAGAGAGAGAGAGAGAGAGAGAGAGAGAGAGAGAAGGAAAGAGCAGCCTCGCGCGCGCTTTCATCGAGTCGTTCGTTCGCTTTAATGAAGTAGGCACCAACGCTCTAGCTCCCTCTCGCTCTCTCGCGCGTCAAGTGGTTAATAAGGTCAGGGTTGTGCCAATAATGCCGCTGTATCGGAAATTACCGTGAGCGGCGCGCCGCTGCTCGCAACCTCCTCCTCTATGTATAATAACACGCCTCGACAACCTGGCAAAGTGTCTTACCGTTGAGCTATAACGTTCGAGAGACGGAGCATATAGCCTCGATGTTTTCTTCGCGTGCTTTCGTTTACTTTGCTCGCCGATTTATTTCGACGACGAAAAAATTCGCTTTATCTTTTTTAAAAATTTAATTTGTCTCGAGATGTTAAAAAAAAAAAAAAAAAAAAAAAAAAAAAAATGGATATTAATAAATAAAGGAAAAGAGATGGAAGCGTGTAAAAGACAAAATGACACCTGGCTTATCGCGCAACTTCATACGCACATATGCGTACCGCAACTCGTGTGCGTGTATACATACGAGCACCGATAACACGTAAACGCGAATATATTTAGTTGTTTGTCGACGCATACAATGTGTACCGTGCGCGCACTGTTTGTCCAAGCCAACATCATCGACATCTGTGTTATCTCGCGTTGTAATATTATATCGTTGCGGTAATGATTTTCGCTAACGCGCGATCCTTTTTAATCGCAATATTTTCGTTTAAATTTTCATGTTTCGAATGCCGCAATATTTCTGGCTAGAAATTTACATCTACAAGCAATGACTTGCAATTAAAAAAAAAAAAAAAAAAAAAGAAATAAATAAGAAAAAAACACACGCACGTTAAAATCATGTTTGAAATGACGCGCGCGCATCTTATTTACGCCTAAACCTTTCCGCCAAACGCAAACTTTTCGCGCTCGGATCATCAACAAAGACAACAACGACGACAACGACGACATAGATACACGGTATCATACAGCGCCGCAACACACACACATACGCATACATACACGCGTAGTTACGAGAGTACACGTAGAGAGAGAAAATTACGTTGCGGAGACGCATAGCAGTTCCATATAGAGAGAGTGAGAGTGAGTGAGAGAGAGAGAGAGAGAGAGGAGAGGAACTGCACGGCGAGTACAAAATGCGCGGGATTTGCATATATACGGAAAAGGGGTGGAGAGGATGGGGATAGATCGAGCGGGAGCATCCTGAAACCAATGCCACGTCGACCGAAATAATTTGCAAGCCTGATGAGACGAGCGAGCGTATTGCTCCCGGTTGCCCCAGCCAAAGCCAGCCGGCATGATTGAGCGCGAGCCCCGACGAATGTTGACGCTGCTACTACACCCACTCCATCATCCGTAGCTTGTCTTACCTACAAACTTGTCTGTATAACCGTGTATTGTCCTTTTCGGCTGGCTCGAATTTTTTCGCACGCGCCGCGGAGAAATTAGGCTTGTCGAGCCGTCGAAATTTCGACAAATCGTTGCGGTTATATTTATCATCGAAGAAACGTTAAAGTTTTATTACTATATATCGAAATATGATAATGTTACATGCTATTCGTTTTGCAACGTTTATCAAACATAATCCAAAGTACTATTTCGCTTTAATCGGACTTATTTTTAAAATAAATGGTTCTGAAAATTCAAGGCGTATTTTGTTTAACTTTAGATTGATCAATGCAATTAGTTGAAAGACAAAACAATAGGATAAAAGCGAGCGGAAGAATAATGATTCTTTTTCTCGGGGAAAAGTCAAACCATCAATTAGAGGTTTAAAAATGAGCGATGATAATAAGATACAGTTCCATCTTTCCAACAAAATACTTGCGAACGTTATCCATACAAATTCAATTTAATTAATTTTTATTGAAAAATTTAGTTATAAATTTTCAGTATTACTATTAATTTCAAAATGTTTTCATTTTGAAAAACGTTATCGGTAAAATTGAATCTTGTCCGTTTACAATTTTTCTCCGCCGTAAATTGACGCTCGCGTTTATAATAACAGTTTTAAATGAATTTATTTTTATTCATGCGATAATTATGCAAAATTAATAGAAAAAATAATTGATCATGGATTTAAAGGGGAATAAAGACTGAAAAAAAAAAAAAAAAAATTACGATACGTAAATAATGACTGTATAAATATGCAATAATTAAATACGGAATATACGTTTGGAAATAATCTCCTCCGTTATATTTTAAGTATTTAATAAAGCGTCGTATCGCTTTCGCGGGGCTCCTTGTAATTAATAAAAAAAAATTAAAATAAAATAAAAAAAAAATAAAAATTGACGCAAATTAAATTGCAAAGTGGGGAGCATTATAACTAAAGATTTTGAGCGAAGAAGTGAAAAATAACATAAAAAAATAGAGAAAGAAAGAGAGAGAGAGAGGAGAGAGAGGAGAGAGAGGAGAGAGAGAGGGAGAGGGAGAGGGAACTAACTTCTCGTACTAGTTTTTTCTGGATAATACGTGGAAAAATCAACTGCGTGCATCGCGTAGCATAGAAGTGGCGTGCTTCGATCATGTAATGGCAAACTTAAGCAAAAAAGAAAAGATAAAAGGGAAGAGAGCGCCGATAGGGGCGAGAGATGGAGCACGGGAGAAAAAACTCCCGGGAAAATCAATAATACGATGCAGCGTGAAAAAAAAGTGAGAAAGAGAGAGAGAGAGAGAGAGAGAGAGAGAGAGATGCGGATGATTATACAGAGATGCCGTAATGCACGCGTCGATGTTTAGAATCGAGCGGAATGAGAAAATGAACATTGGCACAGCCTAACGCGCGCTTTTTTTCCATACAGCAGTGCTAGCTCGCGCGCGTACTCGTACAGACATCGCGATGCGATGCGTATAAGCGAGCGCGCTAAATTCAAATTTACCGAACGAATCCTTTGCAAAAAATCTAATGGAAAATTAAAGCTGTTGAGAATCGCGTTTCGCCATTTAAAAGCGATATTCCAGGATATCGCGAGATTTGTAGAAAGAAAAGCGCATCGGGCTCGTTCACTCGCGAAGCAGTCGCGCTTCGGTTCTCGATCCGCGCCAGCATAAAACGGGCCAACGTGCGGTGCGCGAGGCCCGTAGACGCATACGCGCATCCCGTGAGGACGAGAAAAGTCGGCTTTTCTCCCCCCCCGTCCCTCCCCTCCCTCGTGTCCTTTCCGACAACGCCCTATACGAGCATCGACATATTATGCATCGAGCAACGACGATTAAAAATTCAGAAACCGGAGCACAGCGCGCTGGATATTTTTCGTCCGCTGAATTGCCGCTGCGAGAGATTGCCGAGAGCTGGCGAGGACGAAACCGTTGTTTTGTTGACCCGTTAACAATTTTAAATCTATCGTCTTTCGCGTAACTGCCGATTTACGTGTGTAAATAATGTTCAAATACCGTCGCGTAAGAAGACATCGTACAGTCGCATACGACAATAAGTAAAATTAGGTCTTCGACACACGTTTATGCACAAAGCAATCTATCGTCGTTGATTGAATTATTAAAAAAAAGTTTATCATTTCGGTGTCGGTAAATCGGACAAGCCTTTCCGTCCAATAAAACCGAGCAAAGCTAACCTTCTTTCCGAAACCTATCTACCTTTAAATATTTCTATTTATTCGTCCTCGGCCGTAATTTTCGCCGCTCTTGGACTACGGCAAACTGCGCCATTTTTCAAGCGAAGTTTTCCCGTGGACGCGCCTTTTTTTTTTTTTTTTTTTTTTTCCCTTTCCCGTCGTTTCCCCCTTCGCCAAAACCCAAAGGATCGAATTCTTCGAGACGGCAAGGGAAAAATTATTGCGCAGATTTCAAGTGCCGCTATCGAAAGCAGAAACGACGACGATTACTCCTTTTGCTTAGTACAGCTCGCGACGTATTGCATTAGTGCGTAAAATTGCGAATTAAGGTGCTTTCGATGATCGATCGGGTGGGACGGGTTTATCCGTACGCGGTGACGGAAGGATAGTATGCCATCGCTGAACGTATACTTTGCCCGTTATAATTGACTAATTGTTGTGTATTAATTTTGGTTGCGTTGTTTATACAAATGATAAACGGTGAATTTAATGCATTATATGCAAACATGCTTATTGTACGCGGAAACGGCAACCGTATGCTATGCGATGTATCCAAAATAAATTTTGTGAAATTGCGATGTTTATCTCGTTTGATGGTTCGAACTAGTCAAAGTTTCAAAGTAAAATTTTGTCTCTTCTAATTTACGAATAGCTTCGTTCGTTTGAACATTGATTACTGGCGTGAAATCAGCTCTATAACGATGTAATAACGTCACGCGCGATATAAAAAGTTCATAGAATGCTCGATAAAGTAAAGCTTTAAAACGCGCCTCATTTAACAATCGAGCGATGAACCGAGCGTGAAATTCACTAAAATCCAGGCAAAAAAAAAAAAAAAAAAAAAAAAACGCTTCACGTAGCCAGCCTATACGAAAAGCATCGAATCGAGTTTATATATATGAATAGTTATATATAAACTAAACCCTAATAATTCTTTCACGAGAAACATTCACGCGGGAATAAGTTGACAAACGCTAATGTCGAGGCTTCTACTCGCACGCGTAACCTTTGGGAAGGAAATTTTTCTAGGAGCACATAATGTGTGCCTCTTACGTACGTATTTTTTTCTCCCGACTCGTTATTAAATTTTTCAGATGAAGCTATTATAATTAGAGAGAAAGAGAGAGAGAGAGAGAAAAGGAAAAACTAATATAAAAAGGAATTCCGTCGATATTTAAGAAACGTTGCCGCGGTATTTCGGATGTATTTATTAAAGTTTGATTGACTGCTCTTTGGAGGAACTTCCTATTCTCGTTATTTTAAAATTCGCTCGCTCCTATGCCCCTCTCACCCCAAACCCCTTTGTTTTCGCCTTTTTTTTTTTTCGGCGTTTTTATCGCTTACGCCGACGATCAATAATACAATAAAAAACAGTTGACTCGTTGCGATTTTTCAATATTTAAGCCCTCGACGCTCGTTCGCTTGCGCGCGCGAGAAAAAGAGAGAGAGAGAGAGAGAGAGAGAGAGGGAGGGGGAACACGGAAAGGAAGAGAAAAGCCCTAGCCTGGCTTCGTATTGATTCCAGGTTGTGCCAAGCGGCAATGTGACAGTGTAATACTTGCGATGAATTATTGAGATATTGTTTCTATCCGAATTTTATCATAGTCACTGGAAATTTTTTAACTTACGTACCTCGAATGTCTTGAAATATTTTTTATTTTATTTTCATATTACGCATTTAAATCAGTTCGCTGATTCATCATATTTAAAAAATGAATCACATGGACGGTAACGCTTTTGCATTATATTTGTGAATATTAAAAAACTAAAATAGATTCCTTTTTATTTTCACGCATTAACAATATTAAATAAAATAAGCCGTAACGTTAAATTATTTAAAAAAAAGTTGAGCCGTCAAAGAAAAATTTAAATCACGAAACGAATTTAAATCTACAGCCTGGTTCTCGGTACTCTCTCTTTCTTTCTCTCTCTCTCTCTCTCTCTCTCTCTCTCTTTCCGACAACATTCGTCGGAAATAACGAGACTGCAAAGCAGAAAATGTTAAGATAACGTTATCGTTTCTCCCCGGGGATCGTAAAGACCCGAGAAGAGAAAAAAGACACTACGAGTATACGCAGGATGCGAACTAAGAAAAAGATAAAGCGAGAAAGAAAAAAAAAAAAAAAAAAAGAAAAGAAAAAGTAGGGAATTCACTCGTCGTCGTCCCACGACAAAGGCTGGATAAAAAGATCCGAGTTGAAGGAGATGTGAGCGAACATGGGGAGAGAGGAGGAAGGGAGAAAAAAAGATAAACCGAGTCGAGCTCTCACGACGGCGGCTCTATATTATTTGCACGGGTCGGTCCGCGACATCGGCAAATAAATAAGTAATCAACGGGGGATGATCCCACGCTCGGGTAAACGCCGTCCCGAGAGCGAGAAGAACGTCCGGTGTTTATCGGATGAAAAACTTTTACGAGAATCGTCGGGTAACGCGAAACTCGTAACCTTAAAATTTATAAGCAGAAAGATTATTGTTATAGCAACGTTTATTTGATTATAGACTATTTGATACATTTTTCATCGTTAAACTTTCGGTCTTTTGCACCAAACGCCATATATACCTAAACGTCGTTAAACGTCGTGTAAAAAGCCATTGGAACATAACTTTAGCGAGGACAACGGTGTACTTCGTAACGTTTGTCCCACAAAAACAAAGCCGAGTCGAATCTTGAAACGTATGCGAAATCGATAGAACGTTAACTTTGCCGACTCTCTCTCTCTCTCTCTCTCCCCCTCTCTCTTTCTTATCAAAAGAAAGAGGTTTGATTCAGCAGCAACGGGGGATATTTCAGACAGAGTCCCGGCATTCGGCCATTTGCAACGGGACGCCGGTCTCGAAACACGCTCGCTCCTCTATCGGAACACCTCCGAGAACGCGGATATAAACGCGTAACGCATTTCGGCTTTCGCCCCCGGACGCTTTCCTTGGATGTATGTGTGCGTATATATATATATATATATATATATATATATATATATATATATATATATATATATATCGAGGCTCGTAGTGAAACCGCGTCGCGCAATATCGATTTCTTCGGCCGAGGGAGAGAAATTTTCTCTCACAGAGGGTGGGGTATTCTCTCGCTCGAGTAGTTACAATTTATTATCGGAGAGATAGAGAGAGAGAGAGAGAGAGAGAGAGAAGAGTCGGTAAGGGAAAGACGCGGTGCAATCTTAACACTCGTCTCGCAGTTCTCGCATTTAGATTGAATTTGTTTTTCGTGCTGTATACACTTTATCCGGTACTCGGGGAAATTCCCATGTCTCGTGCGCTTCGCTAATTTTCCACGCGAGCTTGGAAAAATGATAAATCTTGGGTAGGGGGAAGCTTGAAAAGTTTTCCAAGCTTCGATCGACGCGTGAAAAATAATATTTCATAAGTGGATACGTAAAATATATAAAATTCAATCAATGTTCCTCAAATTTTTTTAAAAATATTTTTCACGTACATATGTATGAAATTATTTTATTAAAAAACCATGTTTAAAAATATTTTTGAAAAATTTTTCATATTCAATGTCAAAGTCGATAAATTTTTATAAGATTTAAAAAAGTCTTGAAAAAAGCGGCTCATTTTTCATGAAACACAATCGTGAAAAATGATGAAAAAAGAAATATATATTTTCAAATATATTATTTATTACTTAAATAGAAAAAAAAAAAAAAGTAGGTAACATTGAAAAAGCATTCGATAAAAAATTATATTTTTCAGTAGCAGCAGCGCTTTTACGTTTCGGAATCCTTAATGTGTCAGTAGTGCTTGTTCGCCGACACATATACACATACACACACACACACACACACACTGTAGCTAAATGTGAGTCTCTGGGTCGGCTATGAATCGATGCGCGTGCGCGTCGCCAAGGGGACAAGCAGCGATAGCGGCGCTTGTTGTACACGACACCTATGCATACTATATATACGTATTCTCGTCGAGTATCGCGTAATCTGTGCGATCGGAAAAATAGATTCCGCGCGCTCGCGCGCAAACAAAACTCGCTGGATTTAAAATCGTCGAACGAAGGACGAATCGTTTTTTTTTTTTTTTTTTTTTCTTTCATTCTTTCTGCTTTCTCAAATTTACGTCTTAATTTTTTTACAATCGACAAAATCTATTTAAAAAAAAACTTTTAAAACGCAGTAAATAATCTTTAGGCATAATAGTCTTAAAAGTAAGGCAAACGTGCATCGATGATAAACAAGCTCTTGTGCATATCGGATGCATTCATCCACGGAATAACCCCGTCACGGTTAATGAAAGGATCGCGCACGGAGCGCTCGAAAGAGAGAGAGAGAGAGAGAGAGAGAGAGAGATAGATAGATAGAGCGAACTTCTCAATAAGCGACATGATTTCGTCTTACGGACGAAATTAATAGGACCCACGAGCAAAGCCGGAGGAATGCGCACGCCAAACATTTCAGACATTTCCTCGACGATGGATTCACTCGTGCGCGAGTGTCGACAAGTCCCTTGATTCTTGTCCTCTCTTATCGAGAGTGTTACACGTTGTCTTGAAATTTTCTTATTTTTTTTTTTTTTCGTTTTTTTTTTTCTTGTCTTTCGAACGGTGAATTTTCAAATGCTTTTTTGAACGGTTTGATTTCCAAAGTAGTCTTGAAAATTTAATCAAAGTTATAACGTGATAAACTTGTTCGAAAAAAAACTTACTGGGAGTAATTTAAAAATATATTTAAAAAATTGGCGCACTTGGCCAAAGTTATTCTCCAAAAATAAACTCTGATAAAGAATTCTTTTTTTATTTTTTTCTCCTTTTTTTTTTTTTTTTTTTTTTTTGACATTTGTTACGTAAAATGTTTCCTTCGGCATTTCCATAAAATTCTACGAAACTTTAAGAAAGAAATCAGCGAATGAAAAATAAAAAAATAAAAAAAGAAGAGGGGGGAGGGGGGTAGGGGAAAAACTCGGAGGTCACTGGCTTGGAATTGGAAAATATTTTTCCATCGAATGCCGGCTGATTTTTCTTCTCCTTCTCGCTAACTTCTTCCGTTCGCGAAATGCCATCTACATATATCATGATTTTCTGTTCTAATGTATGCGCGGTATATTAATGCCCGTGTTTGTCACAAAGTGTAATCGATGCTCGATCGAAATTTTCGAGCTCTGAAAAACAAGGATATTCATTTCAACGTATATGCGCGAATTTGATGGGAATAGAAAAAAGAGGAAAAAAAAAAAAAAAAAAAAAAAAGGGAATGAAGCGACGAATGAAGTACGCAACGGAATCGAGAATGCATCAAGCCTGTTAAAATAATTTAAAGCTGTTAAAAGATACATCGGATGCACTTGTGCGTTATTTAAATTTTCCGTTATTTTTCCTGTACGTATTTTTTAATACATTTAATGAATTCGCTCGTCAATCGTGTAAAAAAATGTTTGTCGTTTTTTTTTTCTCTTTTCATGCGCTGTATACGTAAATTTAAAAAAAGAAAAAAAAAGTATCTCGCACTCTAAGAATTTATCACTTAAAAAATTGAATACTTTATTCGTTCTGACGAAAGAAAAATATTTCATACGAATTTTTTAATACGCCGATAAAAATTGAAAAATATTTAGCGGTTGAAGTAGATATAGTCCGAGTTTGGTCAGGCATATTTTCAGTACACACATTTTTTTTTTTTTTTTTTTTTACTATTCATTTATTGTTAACTGGGAATATAATTTTCAATCAAATGTATTGTGTATCTTCTATAATTGAAAATGAAATGCATGTATTTTTAATTATCCGAATAATTAAAATTTATGTTTATTATTGTGCGTTTGTTGGAAAACTAGTCTAGCTTTTCATAATTACGGCAAAGGTGAATTTCTATTAAAGTATCGTTTTGTAGCTACTTGATAAATATGGTGTAAGAAAAAAAAAAAAAAAAACTAATGTTTAATTTACAATCGTTATTTTATCATATTATAAACGGTAAAAAATTTTCTAGATTTCGAGGGAAAAAAAAAATGAAAAAAAAGGTTAAGGTTCGATAAATGAAAGCTTTAGCGAGGATCGCCGCGTGGAAAAGTGTCGAAGAAGAAGAAGAGGCAAAGTCGAACGAGGCCAGGGGCAAGAGCGACGTGTAACTTGCGCGCGACTACAACGACGACGACGACGACGACGGCGGCGGCGGAGGCGGAGGCGACGACGGTGGCGGCAGCAGCGGCGGCCGCGACAAAAGCGCCGCTCATTATTATTCGCCGATAAATGCGCACGAGCCTTTTATTAATGGAGCGGAAAAACATTTTTGCATTTAACCGCGAGTTTAACCACCGGTGTATATAAGCCACTCCCTGGATGATAAAGTTTTTTCAATAACACAACAGGGGGAACAAAAAGAAGGGACGGAACGAGGGAGAGGGAAGGTCTTTATCGAACGATCGATCGGTATTTTTCAGCCGGATGTGTGATCGCTTTGTTCGTTAATTTTTCCGCCCGTTCTTTGCGATCGCGATACCATTATATACGATTAATGGTTGTGTATATCGGTTTAACGTCGCTTAATGAGTACACGATCGATCGGATGATAAAGAAAAATTCAACGATCGCTGCGAATGCAAAACAGCTTATCGTTTGTTATTGCGTATAAAATTTGCGGGCGTTTTATCTTTGTTTTCGTTAGCGATGCGTTATAGATTAAAATTAAAATTAAGCTCTTTAAAGCGACGTTTTTATATCCATCGATGACTCTTTTTAATAAAATATTTATTAAGACCCCGTTAAACGGCTCTTTTCGTAAAATTTTTATTAAAAAATCGCGGAGATAAAATCCTTTTGATGTCGAATAAAACGTATTTATTTTGATTTATTCGATAAGATTGTAACTTTTTTTTTTTCCCCCTTTTTTATCGACGACGGTACGACTCGTTTGTCGAAAAAAAAAAAGTAATAAAATACAATAATAAATACAATAAAAATAAAATAAAATAAATGACGAGAATCGTAAACAGATGATTCTTTGACGATCGAGAATGATGTAACTTATTAAAACGCAAGAGGCGCAGAAAGATTGTCGCAAGGAGATGAAAAGGGTTTTGTAATCGTTTGAGTTTCGCATTTTCAGATGAAACTTTGAAATAAAACCGTGGTATAAAGTTTCGATGAAAATTTACCTTACATCAAAATGCGGGCGCGAAAATTCAGACGTCGAATGCCTGCGTTTAAACTTCACATCAAATTCAAAAGGTCGCCGGGGGTAATTACAGCCTTGAAGCCTACAAAAATCACCGGCGTTGTGTTTCTAAAGTTTAATTTGAAAATTAAATTTAGTGGTAATTTATTCAGGACGACGTGATTCTCATTAGTACGCAACATTCGAACAATATTTTTAATCCACTTACAGTTTTATATAAGTTATACGAACGATATGATTTTTTTTTCTGCGCAACGAAAGCCGTTTATTTAAATGGCGCCTAACTCGGGGAAAAATTTAACAGAATTAATCGGTAATTTAATAATCATAGTTGTCTAATACAATTGCGATCGGCTGTATATATATATATATATTTTTTTTTTTTTTTTTTTTTTTTTCATAACCGCTCGTTTTTATTTCGCGAAGCAATTGTCACTCATTATCGGAAATTTTGAAAGATGCAATCGGGAAAATTTAACGGTTAAAAAAATAAGTATCGAAAAAACGAGCTCATTTGCATAGGTAATCAAGAGATCGATATTACATACGCGCTCAATAATTGACGTATAAAGTCTAAACCGGACCCAATGTACCGAGTTATGAGCGCCGATTGTGATTTTTTTATTTTCCATCGTGAACCCCACCGAGCGGCGATTTTTTGCTTTTAACGCTTGCTTCAATTATTTTTGTTTTTTTTTTTTTTCCATGGATAATCTAACTCTTTCTCCCCCTCTCTCTCTCTCTCTTTCTCTCTCTCTCTCTCTCTCTCGATTCATGTGCTCACGTATATATGTGAATTTTTTACGAGCTAACGATTAAATATTCCAACTGAAAATTAATCGACGATAAAAAAAAATTAAAAAAAAAATTAGTTATTTTCATTTCGTAAACTTTATTTAGCTCTTTTACGACGATCTTACTGAAATATCAAATTTAAATTTAAAAAAAATAAAAAGATACTAAAACTTCTGAGCTTTCATAATATACGCGTAAAAAAAAGCTTGAAACCGAGTGATGCGATTAATAACGCAACGTAAATTGTTCGCTTCTTTGCTACATCCTTTCAATTATTCAGCGGGTTCTTGTAAGAGACTAGCAGCTCGCGTTATCGTCAGAAATTTCCGGGCAGCGATGCTCGCGACAAAGGTAGCGCGCGAATAAGCGCGTAAAAAAACTCACCAATTAAAACAGCCGATGCGAGCGCGAACATTTATTATATACGCGCGAGCCGGACATTTTCTCATGCGCGTTAGCTATTTAATTTTATTAGAAAAAAAAAAAAAAAAAAACGAAGCAACGCGCAAATATTTAACTTGACGAACGTTTCTCTTTCGTCAAAAGTAAAATTTTCTTGGCGCAAGGCTTTGTAACAATTTAGGTTGCGATATTTTAATTATTATAACAATTAACGTTAAAGGAAGGCTAAAGTCGAATGAATTGTTTGTTCTAAAAAAAAAAACGAAGAAAATTTCAACTTGAATACGATGTAGTTTTACATCATTTCATATTTACATTATTTTTTATCCGTATATAGTATTTATATCCTTACAGAACATTATCTCTTTGATTAACTGCTTTAATTATTTATAGTTGTACAAACGAATGAAAATTCTTTTTATCCGCACAAAATATTTTTAATTTTACGGTATCTTTCTGTCATCTCTTTAAATAGATTCAATGTATGAACTTGTTTGAACGAGATAACATCGCGATAAAAGTAATTAAATTACATTTTCCAGTTCATTTATATCTTTTTTTACGTTAAAACGTTTTTAAACGTTTTATATTTTGAATAAGTAGCAAGCAAATTGAAAGCGGTAATTATTTATATAATACAAAGTTTTATTTGCGACAAATAAAACGATATATATATATTTTTTTTTTTTTTCAATGTTCAATGATTATTCTCAATCGAAGAGAAATATCCAATTCAAATTTTCAATTTATCCATTAAAAAATTACGTGACATCTTAAACATTTATTCCATTACTATACTTTCCCTTCATAAAGATACTAAAAAATTCGCAAAATCCCGTCACCGTCAATTATCCTTCAAACTTTGAAGTAAGAGAAAAAAAAAAAAAAAAGTAAAGAAAAGAAAAAATTTACGCTGGCCGTTCGGGCGAGAGCGAAATTTCATTTCGCTTTTTAACTTTCTGGCGCTGCTACTTCTCCTTTATTATTACACACTTTTCGCGACGTGGTGGAGAGGAAAAACCGAGCGTTTGGATTTATCAAGCTCGTTAACGAATAAAGAAGACAGGGAGGAGGAAAATGAATTAGAAAGTGTTGTTATGTTATGTGGCGACAACGCGCTCGCGACGCCAAAATAATATAAACGGGCGCAACGACTGAAAGTAACCGAATGGGGTAATAAAACGATTTTTCTCCGGTTTCCAGCGAAGAGAAGAACAAGAGACTAATTATGATTGAATATCGAGGATGAAAACTTTTCGAGCTTACCTATTGAAAATTTGCGCGGGAGATTGAAAATTTTTATATCATTTTTATTTTTTATCTCTTTCTTTTCCTCGATTTTTCTAATTTTTTAAATAATACATACACTTTCTACATTCGTATAAATAAAAATACAGACCTCGGTTAAGCTTTACGATTTTCTAATTTAAAGATAATTTAAACAATTTTTACTCGACGACGGTAATCCGTTTTTATATTACAAACGTAACATAAATAAACCAAAATAAAGATATATATACGATATATGGGCGTTTAACTGAAAAAAAAAACAAAATCAACACTTATTGTCGAAGAAAAATGTATTTCATTCGTCCTGCAGAAAGTAACATACTTTTAATTGAAAGCGCGATAAAAATTATACTCCCGCTGTAACTGTAACAGTTGCGCGCGCGTACGACTTTTTTTTTTTTTTTTTTTTTTTTTTTTTTTATGTAACCGGTAAGTTTTTAACGTTACCGCGACTGTTATTAAAACTTCGCAGCAAAAAAAAAAAAAAAAAAAAAAAAAAAAAAAAAAGTTTCGAAATCATTTCCGCCACTTTCGCCGTCATAAATGTGTGCGAAAATTTAAATTACAAAATTTCGTTGATTAAACGTTTTTTCGAATCTCTCGAATACTTTAGTTATTTAATTTAAAAAAAAAAAAAAAAAAATTATTAAAGTACGCAAGTTTTATTAAGAAAAAGTTTGCTCACGTCGTGAAAAATTGAATTATTTAAATGTTTACATTTGAAATAGATTTTTATTCGAGCGTATTTTGTGGAAACTCTTACTTTTTTTGCAGTAACAAGTCATCTATACTTTTTCCCAACGAAAGCTTGCTTTTTTTTTTTTTATTTTTTTTTCAACACTGCTGATTCAATTTTACCGATTCAATACTCAATCAAACGAGCTCTTGATATCGTCCGATCTCTCTCTCTCTCTCTCTCTCTCTCTTCCTCTTTCGACTCTCGCTTTAAAGTGCGGTGTGAGTTTTCAAATGTACAGTTAAAATAACAAAAAATAGTCCTTTGATCCTTTGGTTATTGTACATCTTTGATGATGTGATTTTTTTTGATGCAGAAATTTTGTTACACGGCTCGACATTATAAACGTTAAAATTTAAAGTTTTTATTTTTTTATTTTTAAAGAAAGATTACCCTATCAGTACATTATAATATTTTCTAATAATAATTGATCTGCTTTGTTTTTTAATAGTTTCGAAAATTTTTCAATATAATTGAATATGCATATATAATAAAATAATTAATGAAATTATAAGAACAAAGACGCATTATTAAATATTGACAAAAATTTACTTTGACTAATGAAAGTATCGATCAGAGACAAAACTCTTTGAGCACTAATTTAAAAAATCGTTTTCTTAAAGTTGGAACGCAATTAAATAAATCATAATTATTCTGAAGAAATATGCAAATTCACCTGTTTGCCAGAAAGAAAAAGCACGAAAATGCCACTTGGATTTAACATTTTATTTTTTCTTTTTCTTTCTTCTCGTTTTATTCAAGAGCCGGCATCGTTAATTTTCAAATCGGGGCAGTAACGTTGAACACGGTAAATTAAAGTATGACTAATGAATTCGAACGGTAGGAACAACATTTTTGTTTTAGCTTCGTGTAATAATTATTCATTTAATTGATATTTTTGGGCGAAAGTAAGATTACGGGCAACTGTCGAATGTTTAATAAAAAGTTTTAATTAAAATTTAAAGATTGCTTGTTATGATGTGAACTTAATTTTAATTGAAACAAGAGTAATCGCATTCAAAATTTTCTAATTTAAAGCGATTGCAATGAGCTCGATGTATAAAGACATAAATTCGAAAATTAACTTTAAACTTGATTACGCTAATAAACAATTTTAAAACATGAAAATTTCCGAGCGCAACCGGGTCAATAATTTATTTCAGTTGTCAAGTATTGCAATTACTTTGAAAAATTTGATTTTTAATTTTTTTTTTTTTTTTTTTTTTTTTTTTTTTTTTTTTTTTCTTTTAAGAATAACAAAATAGCTTTACAGCATTGATAAAATTGCGCGGTAAAAATTGTTTAAAAATCAAGCGTTTGAAAGTTAAAAATTTAATAAAGTAACGAACGCGTCTAAAAATTGAAATAATTATTTGGTTTAAAAGGAAACAGATGGAAGGGAGGGGAGATAGGTTTGGAGATGATAGCGCGCGCTTTTCAGAGGTTTTAAAAAGAGCTCGCGGCTGGGTGAAGGGATGAGAAACGTTAAACGTTTTGGGTCCAACTCACCTTGAGGCAGAACGAAGAGGACAAAGGCGAGCTGCAAGCTTGCAGCGACGAACCATGGCTTGATTCTGGCGCGTCTACCGTAGTGCTGATGATGCGGCGTCGAGGAAAACGGCCTCGTCCGCCTTGGCCTCATCTTACAGGTGACCCTGGGGCGCGCGCACCGAGCAGCTGGCACCACCGGAGTCGCGTCCCCCGCGCCTCCTCCTCCTCCTCCTCCGCCCGTCGTCCCGAGGACGCGAGCCTAGCGAGCCGGCGATGGTGCCGATGATGATCCCCGGACGCGAGCGGCACGGGGAGCAATCGAGGCACCGATAACGAACGACACACCGCGCACCGCACTGCCAGTCTGCCCGCGCTTTCTTCGCACTATCCACTCGCTCGGTCGCGCGGCGCTCGGGCCAGTTGCGACGACACTCGCGCACTCGGAGGGCCGGCCCTGGGCATCCGCCTCGGGCGCGGCTAGACGTAGCTGGGGGAGCGCACCGGGCGGCCGCCCGACTTGGCCGTCATCATAACCCCGGCGTCTCTCGGATAGTTGGCTCGCTGGGCCGGCGCTCGCTCCGCTGCGGGCGCTCCGTGCTCGCTCTGACACCGCTGGCTGCTGCAACCGCCGCTTCGCTACTGAAGCGACGCCGGGCCTCCGCTCCGGCTCGGAGGCTGCGCGCTCCTTTCGCTCCTTACGCGGCGCGGCCGTCGCTTCGCTGCCTGCCGAGTCTTCTTCTTCTTCTTCTTCCGCTTCTTCTGCTTCTTCCGCTTCTTCTTCTTCTTCTTCTTCTGCTTCTTCTGCTTTCTCCACCTCTACCTTCTCGCTCTTTGTTCTTGTCGCCTTCGCGAGGGAGAAAGAGAGAGAGAGAGACAGTGAGAGGGAGGGAGAGAGATGGAGAGAAAGCGCGGTGACGGTGGCGGCGGCGGCCAACGAAGGAGTCGCTGCTCCCCCCGTAGGCCTAGAAGAGCGCGCGCATCCTCTCTCGAGCGCCGAGTCGTCCTTTCCGCTATCCCACGGATTCTTCTTTTTCCGCTTTCACGGCGGCTCGCTCACTTGCGGCTTTTCCTTCACCTGAAACGGAGAAAGAGAGAGTAGCGGTCTCGATTAGGCGCAACGTACGATTCCCGCTCCCGAGCCTACTTCTACCTCCAGACGCCCCCTTGGGCTCAATATCAACGATTGATAGTGCTATCTGAATTATTTTATGAGCTGTTGCACTTTCATTATATATATTTATATATATATATCACGTGGACATGCTCGGATCCTTAAATATTTCTTTTTTTTTTTCTCTTTTCACATAACCAAAAAAATTTACCATTAATTCATCGAGAGAATAAACTTTAATAATATAGCAAAATGAGCTATTTCAAGTGAAAATGTTCTTTGTAGAATGCATTTAACTTTTGGAAAACCCACGTTCTCTAAACTCGTTTTGGTTTTCGTGTGTATGTGCTAAAATTAATCTTCCCTTCAAAGCAGTTGTTTTATTTACTCAGAGATGAAAAGAGGATTCTTGATTCAAAGTAATTATCAAAAATTTTTTCAAATCATCTATTTTATCGTTAAATATTTATCAAACATTTATTTAACATTTAGTAACAATTATCATAGTTTATTTATATATATAAAAAAAATAGAATATATAAATAAATTTTTTATTCGAAATTAACGTAAAAAATCGAAACGTCTAAAAAAAGCCCACTTAAATTTTGATGACGTACCTTTTCGAAATTTAACTACTTAGATCAAAACGGTACTTGGTTAAAAAAAAAAAAAAAGAAAAAAAGAAAAGTAAAAATACGTAAAACTCTCTTTATAACTCGATAACAAGTTGGCCTATTACACGAAAGCGGAAATTTCCGTCAGAAGCATCAGCAACGGCGAAAAAGACAAGAACGTCTTGTGAAAGTATAGTCGCTCGACAACGAGCGATAAATCACACGTATCGAGTGAAAAATCTTGATGCTTCTTAAAAAAAAAAAAAAGAAAAAGAAATCATCGATTCGAGGAACGAGATCAATCGAACGCGGAGAAAAAAAGCAACGAGAACTGCTTGAAAACTCCTCGAAACGTCTCGCTCGCTGTAATCCGCCTCCTCGGAAAAAAAGTTGGCCGACTTGTACGATGCTTTAGAGCGAGATAAAGAGGTGTGTGAGCGCGCCAAAGACAGAACTCGCGAGAGAAAAGAACGAGGTGGCTTATTTAGCTTGGGAAAATTCTAAAAAATGGTATTGTCAAGCTCGGTGGACGATGTAACGATACGAAATCGACGCGGCTTTCGCTGTCTACGATAAATTTGTTATTTTTTTATATTCGTTACACAATGCACGATATTTCGATATTACGGCAAAATTAAAGCTTCGTAAAAATTAATTTCAAGACAAAGAAACTAATTCCTAGCGCGAGTATTTCGTTTCATCCGGTTCAAGTAAATCTCATCGAACAAATTTAAATCAATATCCAGCCAAGTTGTAACGATACTTCTTTTACCCGAAGCAATAGAATTTCCTCAAACCTACACTGTCATAAATTTTCGACAACGCTTTACGTTCATTCGTTTCGAAACGAATCTCTCTTAACCTCGCATAATTCATCTTTCGTACGTTGCCAGCGAAATAATATAAGAAAGAAAGAAAGAAAGAAAGAAAGACAGAGAGAGAGAGAGAGAGAAAAAAAGCGCGCGCTTGCAACAACGATCGCACATTATATACGAAAGCAGCCTCAAGCGAAAGTAAGTAGACAGAGAAGAGCGGGAACGCGTCCTTCCGAAATGGCTCGTCCGAGCGGCGTGGGCGCGCGCGCCAACCGAGCGAGCAACAGGAAGCGCGCGCGCGCGCGCGCCCGCCGAAACCGAAGGCGAAACGACGACGCGTTACTCGCCCGCGCGGATTCAACAGGAGGACACACACTATCGCGTCCTGCCAAATCGTTCGCGCGCTCTTCTTCCACCTTTGCTTAATAAACCCTCCTGCTCTTGTTTAATCTCGGCTCGGCACCTATTACGCCTTTCTATTTTGCAAAATTTTCATCCTTCTTTACCTTGCTCGTTAATCTTACTTATGATATTTTTAACAATTTTTTTTTGACGATCTTTGGTACGGAAAATCTTCACCTATATCCAAGGGCAGTTTTCTTTATTACCAATACATTTTAATGAATTTCCTTGTACCGAAAGAGTCTCCTTTTGGTGTGAAAAAAAATTTCATCGGGCAACTGTACCAAGGCAATTTAATATTTGAATTGCTTATCCTTTTAACACCTAAAACCAATGTCATTTTACACATCGGAATATACCAGAGCGAGAATAGCTCTTTTTGACGAAAAATTCCCAACAAAGCAACGTTCGGCGTTATCCACGCTGCCAAACATCACGTCGCTGGAAAAGAGAAATATACAAAAGGGGAGGAGGGGGGGGGGCTAACAATTCCGACTCGGTGTAACCGCGTGAGCCAGTGTCAACGACCGATCGGATCGATCGAACCCCCCCCCCCCGCTCCAACTCCCCTCCCTCTTCCATCGAGCGAACAACGCCGGAGTAAAAAGGAGCGTACCTCGACGTAAGTTCAGCCTTTGCCTCGGAAAAAATCGACGACAGGTCCAAAGGTACCACTTGTTCGCGCGTCACTTTCTCCCTCGCGCACTCGCGCGCGCACGCGGCTCAGCCACGCTTCTCTCTCGGACGAGAGCTATCTCGGCTCAGGCGGGCCGAGGAAGCGAGCGCCGACTACGTAAGCTCGAGGCTCCCGAGTGTACCCGACGACGTTTACCGCTTCGGTCCATCATCTCCTTCGGGGCGTCCGGTCTTGTTCGACTCGCATCCGACGACTCGAAGCGCACCGCTGTTCGTGGACGCGAAACTCCCCGGAGGAAAGCGCGAGAGGCTCGCGACCGCTGCGGCGAAGGGGACGAAGAGAAAGACCGAAAGGGACAGAGGAATGGAGAGAAGTAGAGAGATGTGGGTAGAAAAAGAGGTAGAGAAAGAGAGAAAGAGAGAGAAAAGGAAAGAGAAAAGAAAGAAAGAGAAGAGGCGAAGGCAAAGAGAAAACGCGCACGCACACTTTTAAGTTAGAGAAAGACGGTGGCGGCGACGAGAGAGAGAGAGAGAGAGAAAGAGAGAGAGAGAGCGGTGGCGGCGGCTGGCGAGAGAGCGGCGAGCGGCTGGCCGCTCCACTGTATTCGACGCAACCAGCAGCAGCCACGGAACTGCGGCCCGAGCGCCGAGAGGAAGGCTGCTTGCCTGCCAGTCTGCCCCCTGGTACTTCCCGATACCCGGAGCGCTTCCAGAGATGCCGCTGCCTACCGGACTCGCTCTCTCGCTCTTCCGCGCGCTTTTCCGAGCCTTCCCTGGATATGTCTCGTTTCTTTTCCTCCCCTTCCGGCGCTCGCTCCTCTCACTCCGAGGCTCGGCTCTCCTCGATCCCGCTCCTCTCTCCTCTCTCGCTCCCACCCCCTTGCTCTCTACGCGTGTTTCCCCGTGCAACGTTTCGTTCCCGTTGTCGAAGCCATCTTTTCCCTCTCTTTCTCTCTCACTCGCTCTCGTCCGTTCACCAACATTCCTACGCGATCCGTCCTCCTCCCACCCCGCGTGTGTTTTCCCGGAGCACACCGCTCCGCTTTTCCGTCCCATGCCCGAATTTCCCGTCTCGCTCGCACCCTCTGCTCTCTTCCCCACCTTCCCATCCTCCTCCTCCTCCTCCTCCTCCTCCTGCGGGTATCGGAGTTTCCCAGAGCCACCTCCGCTCCTCTATCTCCTCTCTCTATCTCTCTCTCTCTCTCTCTCTCTCCCGCTCTCTCGCTCTCTTTTCCTCGCGCGAGCTTTTCTCTCCAGCTCGCTCCCTCCTGAAGCGCGTCTCTCGCGCAGCTCGCGGGGAAGAGAACCTCCTACCGGTCCCACCACGGGATCCAGTCGAGGCTGCCGAGTGGACCAGCGAGTCGCGCTCGACACCCCACCACAGTTCCCAGTGCCAGTGTCGCCACCGTCGCCGCCGTTGCCGCTTTCGGGTTTTCCCTCTTGCTCGCTCGTAACGCGCTCTCCCTAAGCCGCCCACCCCTGACTCTCAGATCAATATTGCCACGGGAAGGAGACGGAGAGCTCCGAGCGCGAGCCTGCGAGCTGTGTTGCTCCATTCCGCGTACGTGCGTTTATGTTTGCTGAGTATATGCGCCTCGTGGATCGAGAGTACATGCAGAGCTCTGCTTTATCCCCCACCCCCCTCACCCCACCAACACCAATGTTTACATTTCCGTACCGCTCGAAATTTCGGATCGTTCGTATCGCCGGATAATTACGGGGGTGGAACTACTCGTTGGAGTCCGGCTTTCGAATGCTCGGAAGATCGAACCGAGCGAGTCCGACCGTACGCCGATCCTTACTACTTACTCGGTGGACGCACGTGACAGGGATATTCGCTAATTCTTGCTCTGCGATCCTTGAAGATCTTCGAGCTTTGACAATATTTGGTCGGAATTTCTACCCAAGATAACGTTACGGACATTTTTTTCGTTCCAACGACGCTCGAGTTTATGAGCATTGAATAAAAATTATGCGTTAATGATATCTTTGCATGACTCTCTGTTTATAATTAACTTTTTTTTTGTATTACAATCCAGTTTAACAATCTAATTATTGTAACCAAGTCTTTCGACTATTTTTGAAACTAAATCAAACTGTAGAAAAAAAAAAAAAAATAAAAACAATACTTGCTATTTAATAATAAATTATTAATCTAAATAAAATAATCAGTTCGCATAGTTATCGGATTACAAATTTTTCAAAATTAATACCAAGAATGAAATAACGTTTAACGAAGATTAAACAAATTTTCAGCCAAAGGTATAAGAGCGCCTTTGAGCTGGGGCGATCACATTTCCACGAGCCAACAACGCCAGCGACTGAATAACTCATCGCTCCGATAAAAGAATAAGGGAAAAGGAGAGAGAGAGAGAGAGAGAGAGAGAGAGGAAAAGGAAAAAAAAAGAGAAAAAGTGATAGAGACAGAGAGAAATAAAGAGTGGGTTAGGTTAGCCTGTTGCTGCTGCATCGACGAGTCGGGCCGGTGGCTCGCGTTTTCCTTCATCGCGCCCCACCAGCTCGGCTTCCCGAGCCCGGACGCGGCGACTGCGCGCCACGCGGACTCGCGAATACTCGGCCGAACCATTTTTACGTTCGCCGGCGGAAGCTCCACGTCGACTCGCGGTGTAACCGTTCGTAACTACTGCGTTTTCTCTCTCTTTTTCTCTCTTACTCTCCCTCTCGCTCTCTCTCTCTCTCTCTCTCTCTCTCTCTCTCTCTCCTCCTCGAACCCTTTTTTATTCCGTTTATGTGCCTTTAGAGCTTGGCTCTTTAATTAATGATGCAGCTTATCGAGTATTGGATGAAATGCGCTCAAGAGAGAGAGAGAGAGAGAGAGAGAGAGAGAGAGAAAGCTTGATTTGATTAAATATTCCGCGTTCATTACGCGATTTACTCTCCCAATCCTTCCTTATGTAATTAATTATCAAAATTTAGAGATCGATAATGTAATAAATTAATTTATTCTTTTTGACGTTTAAACTTAAATGTAGTACACCGCGCGATCTACATGCGACAGTCTTACATACATCTACGCGTTATTTTATCCGCGTTTAAAATTCATTCGTGCTTGCGCGTACACGCGCGTATATATACCTATAAACGCGTGTATGCTCGAGTTAATGTAAAGCGAAGGGGAAGAGGTGAAGCAGTAGTAACACAACGGCTACACACCTAAAGGGAGCTGCTGGTGTTATTGGGCAAACAAGCTTCGCATTATATTGGCGCTAATGATCACTCGCAGCAATAACTACACAATAGTAAACTTCTCTCTCTCTCTCTCTCTCTCTCTCTATGCGAGCTGCGTGTTTATCGATCGAGGGAAAACGACATCGAAGAATTCGAGTTTCATTTAATAAATGCGCAGTCTTTTCTTCTAGACCTCATTTATGCAATAACGAAAAATTAAAGGAGACCCAATTTACGATCATCTCCCCTTGTTTTCGATAACAAAACCTCGTTAAAGCGAATATTACGGATACATCCGTAATTCGACGCTCGTTGAATAAGACTTTTACCTCGTTGTCAGCTGATACATTTTTTTTTTTTTTTTAAATATAAAGCGTTTTTGATTATTTCTCATTACGTGAAATTAAGGATTTTTACGTTTAACGTGAGAAATAGAAATCACGTTTGATAAAGATCGCTTGTTCGCGAATATCAAAGCGACTATGCTTTATGTGAAAAAGAAGAGAAGAAAAGTAACCTGCTAAAAATAAATTGTAAAATTCTTTGAAAGAAACTTACGCTGAAAAAAAAAAAAAAAAAAAAAAAAAAAAAAAATAAAGGAAGAAGCATTAAGAACTCTGCCATCTGAATAAAAATTGCCTTCCATCTTGAGAGGGTTTTAAAAAAAAGTGCTACATATTTTCAAGTGCATTTGAAACGATGTGCTATTCGTTACATTATACTCAAAGTATATTTGAGTGGTTCGCATTAAAATATCAACAACTCGGTATTAAATTTTCTTTTACAAATTGCTTATTTTTTTTTTTTTTTTTTTTTTTTTTTTTTCCATTCTTTTTACTTTATTCGCGAAAATTTTCACCGCTACGTACACCGTAGCATTATCATACCGTGAAAAATAACAATGAATTTTCAATGTGCACAATATTTATACCGGAGTATTGATTTATCCGTTAAATAAATACTTCGCAGTGCTTCTTTATTATCGTTTGAAAATTTTCAAAACATTACGTAAAAAAATAAAATTCTGTTATTTATGAATGATTGACAGTTAAACTAGAATCAACGTCAAATATGCAATAAGCTCATAAACTTGAAGTTTGGAAACTACAGTATTGTCTCGGTGTAACTGTCGTTCAGTCGCTTGTTCCCTTCTCAAAATGTATACAATGCCCTAGTTTTCAATAAAATTTAATACAGGATGAAGTTTAATTAAAATAATGTTCTTTGTTCAATTTTTTTTTTCAAAATTAAACGGTAAATTTTGCATTAAAATATGAATTTTTTTTTCTTTTTTTTTTTTTTTGAAGTTATTCATTAACTTTACTTACCATATCATTATTTAAACAATGTTTTTTTTTTTTTTTTTTGCGAGCAAAACAAAATATTTTATTTGTCTTTCGCTATCAATTTTACAAGAGAACGAGTTATGCTTTCGAGTGCAATCAATAATTAATTTTGCGTAAATATATGGGCATGTCGGTAAAGTAGCACTTGTTTCTTAACAAGTGATATTTCATCGCGAGCTAGCAAACGCGTATACTCGATAGCTCGTTTAAATTAGTCCAGTTTAAGTCCACGCTGACAAATGAAAATTTTAATTAAATGCGGTTTCTTTTCATTATTTTTTTTGCATTATTTTTTTTTTTTTTTTTTTTTTTTCTTTCTTTTTATTTTTACAAAACATTTAAAACATTTTCCAGGACATATTCTTTCAGATATTTTTATTATTTTATCGTATCACAGTTGACAGTTTTGAAATTTAATTTTATTAATCAGTTATTTAACATTTATTTATTTATTTTTTTTTTTTGTTCAATTTATTATTACTATTATTTTTTCATTAAAATTGATAACGCTGATTTAATTTAATTTTTCGTTAAAATGATTTCGAAAATAATTGTTAAAAATACAAATTTTACAAAAGTTCTGTGTTCTTTTTGAATTTTATAAAATTATTTTAACGATTCAATATAAATCATTTTTTTTTATAAATGTTAATAGTAATGAGTAAATAAAGATTTCACGTTATGCAACATTTCTTGAATTTCTTTGATATTTGATGAACAACGTTGCTAAGTAGTGCCGCCGAAGCTTAAGAAATTAGCTCAAGTTTGTTTAATTGCGATACAAATTCACACGAGAATAAACGTAGATTAAACTCATTCCTCTCCCTTTAGCAATTCTCTCTTTCTCTTTCCCATACTCATTACGTATTTTTATTTTCTTTCCCTTACTTTCATCTTCATTCTTCTTCGATAATTAAACTTCAACTCGACGGTTGAACATTTAAACTAAAAATTATATCCGTCATATTGAAGGTCAATATATAATGTCAATTGAACAATTTATATGTCATCATTTTAAAATAATATACAATGCTTTAATCCTTTAATACTCCTACTTGTGATAAATACAATATTCTGGTTATAATTACTTAATATTTTAAAACAACTTTATTAGATGAACTTTGAAAACTTCAAAGATTCTTATAAATTAATAAGATTAAAGAATTAATTAGATATATTTTTTTTATAACATGTAAAGTCTATACACGAGACTAGACACATCTCTAAATAAATAAGCGAAATTGAAAAGAGTTAATTAATTTTACTTAGCGACGCACCCGACACATACGCTTATTTTAAGTACGTCATAACGCGCTAATCTTAATAAAATAATTCTCGTTAAAAAAAAAAAAAAAAAAAAAAAGGTGTTAAATTAATTCCTTGTTTCACTCGTGTTATATAGTAGCACAAAAAAATTTCGACGGATTCCGGGAATGCTCCACTTAAATTATGCGGTAATGTAATGCGCGACTTCTCGCTACAATCACGTCTCGAATAATCGTCGTGAAAGTACCAAAAATACCGACCACTTTAATTAAGGCAATTAAAATAATTTCAACGTACAAGAGGAACCAGAACTTTTTCTGTTCTCGCGCTGTTTACTCCGCGCGCGCTTCCGTACTTAACAAAAAAAAAAAAAAAAAAAAAAAAAAAAAAAAAAAAAGTAAGGGTATTTTTCTTTTTAAAAGTCCTTTTCTATTGATTTCTTTTTAACTGATTATACTTTCTTCATTTTCTTTTTATTTCATAAAAAATATTCATTTTTTTTTTTTCTACAATGTGATAAGTTAGACAATTAAAATTAATGAATTAATGAAAAAATTACAATTATATCTGTTACAATTATATCTGTATTTAATACTAAATGTTTTTGAAAACGATAAACTATTAGAGTGATTGCCTAATACACTTTTTGTACACTTTGAAAATCACATTGTAAAAATAAATATGTGCCAATCGATATGCATTATAGTCCAACTATCTCCACCTACTGGCGACCAATGGAGAAGAAACGTAAAATAGTTGCCAAATTTGTAAAAATCAACTGATGATATATGATTCGTGTTTTTTTTTTTACAATAAATACCTACAAAAGATAAATTACAAGTAAAAAAATATGGTTTGAAAGGTATTTTAAAAAAATTCCTCGTAAAAAATAAACGAGGTTTTATAACAAATAAGTTAAAAAGATATATATACAATTCATTAATTTTATAATTTTTTAATTAAATTTAATAAGAAATAAATTCTATAGATTTTTCAAATATAAAATTATAGATTTATATTTGTAAAATTTATTTTCTTAGATTCAAAAAAACAATTGTTTTAAATTAAAGTATCATAAATTGCAAGTCCCAGCTTCACGATAAATTTGCCAATAGATGTTTCTAAAATTATTTAAAGTTAACAAATAATATCACATATTTTTATTTTTCATTTCTGTTATCAATTGCCTTATTCCAGGTATCCATGAGCTACAAACTGAAGCATTATTCATCATAAGAGCAATATGTAATTGATCTGCTTTTTCTAGATCATTTTCTTTTAGCGCTATAAATAAAATATTATATTTATTATATACTCTCACCTTAAATTTATCAAAATTAAAAACATTTTAAAATTACCTCTAGAAATCTCTAAAAGTATTCTGTGTACATTGTTATTTAATTTACTTTCATTATACATGGCCTCCATCCTATCTAGTCTCTTTTGTATTTCTTCTGCCTTATTAGATTCTATTTGATCCATAACAAACCTCAAATTATCGAGTGTATCCTTTAAGACTTCCTCTTTATTTATGTTTATGTCTGAATTAAAATTTTCAATTTTCATTCCTGTTGGTAGGATAATAGGTTTATGAGGCGCCGTGGTTAAGCTGCTTATTTCAGTAGGAGGTGGAATGTTGCCTGGTGGTATATTTTGATTTACAATATTACTTGTCGATGAATTAGAATTTAACGGGAATGCTACCCTTTTATTCAAAAGCCTTTTTGTTGGAGTGCCAATAGTAGACTTTTGTGATGAAGTAAAAGCCCAACTTGGAGGATCATTCCATCCAGGATCATGATTTGCTTGTAATGTTTTTTGAGTAGATACAGCCTCTATGAAACGTTGAATTATTTAAGTTGATTAATTTCAAAATAATTAAGATTCATAAATTTTATATTGACATACATTTTTAATAAAATTTTTATTACCTTTTTGATTCCCTTCCATATTTATTGTTCAAAATTTATGAGTAGTCTAAAATGTATGTATTTTTTCTTATTTTTTAATTATTTGAAAATACACATTTAAAAATTTAATCAGATTCGTGTAAATGAAAAAGAATATTTATAAACCAATATCACATGTCAGCTGTTAGTAAAAAATAAAGCAGTATACAAAAAGTTGGAGCATAGTTAGACCTAACCTTTTTGATATAAATATTAAAATAAGTTTGTTCACTAATAAAGAAAACTTTTACGCGAGAAATTAAGTTGGCAAGAATAATAAAAATTTAAAAATTTGCAGAGTTTTAATATTTTTGATGTAATTTAAAAATAACTATTTCTTTAATCTAATATTAACATATTTATAAATCATTAAAAAAAATTATAAAATTAAACTATTTTAAAATGAAAAGTATTACTATAAAGTTGCCAACTAAAAATACTTTTAAGGGAAACACAAGAACAAACTCTAAAATTTTTGGCACGTTTTTCGTAAAATTATTCATGCATGTGTGTTTAACTCCTGTTCTCTCCCTTAACTGTCTGTTTACGAAAGCTTTCGCAAGAAGGTGAAAACTGTCGGGGGGGGTTATTCGGGTGCTGAAATTATGCTTCAACAAAAATAAACTCCGTCGACACAATATATATCAATATACCGTTCAGTAAGTAGTCGTCGCAAAGGAACTATCGCACTTTTCTGCTTCATAATTTATTTCGGATTTGTTTCTGCTAACTTTTTCTTCGAGTTTTGTTTTTAAGTTTTACAAACTTTATCGAAGAAATTCATATGTGTTTTATTCTTATTTCGATATAATTATTATTATTAGTTATCAAAATTGTTTTAAAATCATTTTGAAATTATTATAACCTTTCGTTTTATAAAGAAGATAAATATATAGTAAACGAATTAACCTAAAGAGTTTATAATGATTATACTATTAATACTTATGTGATTATGAAACATAAATGAATATTATACTAAGGATTCAGTATTTTGTTGTAAAATTGAACTGAAAATAAATATTAAGTCTTTTAAAATTATATTTTTGTACAATATTTGCATGACAATCAAAATGTAAACTAATAATTATAAATATTTTTGATCATCCTGTCATGTATTCGTATTTATAACAGAAAGAAGATAGTTAAATACTACATCATGCCAGGTAAAATAAAGGTAAAAATCTTAGCTGGTCGGAATTTACCAGTTATGGATCGTTCTGGAGATACAACAGATGCATACGTTGAGATTAAATTTGGCAATACAACTTACAAGACTGATGTATGTAGAAAATCACTAAATCCTCAATGGAACTCAGAATGGTATAAATTTGAAGTAGAAGATGCAGAATTACAAGACGAACCACTACAAATTAGATTAATGGATCACGATACATACTCAGCTAATGATGCAATAGGCAAAGTGTATATTAATTTAAATCCGTTATTATTGCCCGGTGTACCTCCTCCTGTTAAAAATATTTGGACTCTAGAAGCTTCTATAAATTCGAGTACAGGCTCTCAAGGAGGTAATTCAATTTTTCAAATAAAGTTAATTATGAATTTCAATTTCTTAAAGTATTAATGTTTGTTAAAGGGTCGGTGATGACGGGTTGGCTGCCAGTATATGACACTATGCATGGAATTCGAGGAGAAGTCAATATTATAGTTAAAGTAGAATTATTTCTAGACTTTAATAAATTTAGACAATCTTCGTGTGGGGTAACATTCTTTTATTGTAAATAAATTTCTATATATCCAACTACATTGAAAATTATAAAATGATCTAATTTTATGCGTTAAATAATTACTTGTCTTTATTTGAAGCACCCATTGTACCGCATGGTTATCATGCTCAAGTTATTCATGGTTTTGTTGAAGAATTAGTAGTCAGTGACGATCCTGAATACAAGTGGATTGATAAAATAAGAACTCCGAGAGCATCTAATGAAGCGCGTCAAACTCTATTTTTAAAACTGAGCAATGAAGTTCAAAGAAAAATTGGTTTAAAAGCTTTAGATCTTGGTGGAAATGCTGTTATAGGGTAAATTAATCAAAATTTGTAAACAAATAGAAACTCGAAATTCAGTGTTGCCAATTTTAAATAAAAAGATTATAATAAACCTATTGCAGATATTTGCAAAACTTTGATTTGGAAGGAGAATCTGGAATTGTAGCAAGGGGCATTGGAACAGTAGTTACTCTTGTAAAACTTCATGATTTTCCAAGTTTTTTATCTGAAGCTCCTAATACAGAAGAGTAAGTCTGCAATTTAATCTTCAACAATAATTTTTATTAAATTAACTGATTTTTAAATCTAAGTTACATTCTATTTTAATGCATTTATAAAATATTGAAGGGCAATTTTGATTTATATTCTGTCTTGACTGTTATATTATGTATCATTTTTATGCTTTGAAATATATAACAATTTTAGATTCAAATTAGTTATTCATCAAGTCAAGTAAAAAGAATATACGTCATTTATGCAGTCTTATCGTATTTAAAATATATGCAATCTTAAAGGTACATAGGATATCTATCAAAACAATTTTGGCAATTGGTAAAGGCACGAATATATAATTCTATATCTTTTCTTATCCTTTTTCCTTTCTAAATTCCTGTGCATGTCACTTACACAATTTAAAAATAAATAAAAAAAATAGATTTGTAATGCTCAGTTTGAAATCTAATAAACTTCAGTCTTCAGACTGCTCAGAATCTGAAGGCAGTCCGCGTTTGCTTTCTCGTCAACATCACCATCATCACCATCATCGACATCATCATAGTAGCAGGAACAATATTAATAGCAATAGTCCTGCATCTTCGCCGACACTTTTAAGTAACAAATTTCCTTTGTATGGTGAAAATATACCCTTTAAACCAATTACTCCACTTAAATTTACAGAATACAAGTGTCCGTTAACACGACAGATGTCCATTCAATCATGGACAAGTATAAGTTCAAAACACAATCCACTTTTGAATTCAAGTCTTTCGCTTGCAGATGATATCATTGACGAATCATCACTGAGAACAATGCTCGCTTTAGAAGACATGAGAGGTGAACCTCAAGGTAATCGATTCTCTCGTGGTCTTCGCAATCTTCGTTATTTACCACAGAGTTATCTTGCAAAGAGGAGCTTAAGCTCTGGAAGATCGAAAACTATCGATTCATTGGACGAAGAAAGTGATCTCGAAAGTATATATTCAAGCTCTTGGTCATTGGGTGGTTCAGACTCAACGAAATCTTCTTCAATCGTCGAGCTTCAGCATTCAATAAGAAAAAAAAAATTTATGCGTAGAAAGCCTGCTGGTGAAGGAATAGCCGCTATGCTTATTAGATCTGTTCATGCCGGTGGTTTGCCTCTTGATATTGTTAAGGTTAGAGTAAGGTGTTAGATTTCATAATTTTCTTAAAGTTTAACTTTTTTAATTTATTTTGTTTTTAATCCTGGATTATTAAGTTTCACAACTTTGTACATTGAAATCATTCGTCATATTCTAATAAAAAAAAAAATTGGTTTCAACTAAAGGAGGACCGAGAAACATCTACGCCATCTCCAGTAAACTTCATTGATAATGAAGTATTGGAACAATTTGAGTCTGTACCTCCTGTAATAAGAGAAGAAATTTCTGAAGAACAAAATCTCATTGAAGAATCAGACAATCAAGAGCAAGAAACTATCGAGAATGACAACAATAATAAGATGCTTTTGGTTACTTATACCAAGCTGAAGGCATCTTCTGAAGACGAAACGATACTTATGATTTCATCTTCAGAATCGGACACCTCAACTTCTGAAGACGACGACGACGAGGAAGATGATCCTTCGGAATCAAGTACTAATTACAATATACTCGACGATACGCTGTCCCTGTTAGATCCTAGTTCTCCCGAGACTGAAAACTGCTCACCACTTGGCCATTCGCAAATCAAGCTGTATCCGACGCTGTCGAGTCTAGCTTCTCGTACGAAAAATATTCATTAACAGTTTATTCAGTCTCGACATTAATTTTGAAAACATTTAATTTAAAAATGCGTTAAAAAAAAAAAAAAAAAAAAAAACAAACAAACAAACAAACATTAAATACAAATCTAAAATATGAAAAAAATTATAGTTGAGACTGAATTAAAAAATTATTGGTAATGCTTTTTATTTTGATGATTTTATGTTTTTGCGGGTGATTATATTTTAAATAGTTTATAAAAAGAACAAAATAATTAACTCAATTTTTTTAATGTTCATTTCAAATAAGTAGAATTGCAATGAAACTATCCTAAAATAACAATATTCGATTATTTTACATCAATAATTATTTACATTTCATCGATAATTTTCCTTTAGTTGCTTTATTTATTGCTTTTAAAAATTTTTCGTACGGGAATCTGTATTATATTTTCAGAAATAGCAACCAAGGAAGAAAATGAAGAGGAAAAAATCAGTTTGATCGATAAAGTAGACGAAGATACTCCAACACCTCCCCCTGCAAATACAGATGATAAGAAAAATTCTACACTTTTGATAGACGAAATCATTTCTTCTGAATTTTCTTCGGATGTTGATTCGGATTTACCTATAAGTGCTATTCCAAACGATTATAGAACAAAAAGAACTAAAAAATTATCAAGCCCTGCTAAAACTTTTAAATTCCCAAATCAAGGAAAACAAAAAAATATGCCTGAATCGATGCATCTATCGGTGCATCTTCAACCTTCTATCGATTATACAAAAGAACAAGAAAATCTATTACCAAAATCTGAAGTAACTTCAACGAAATCTCACACAACACCTGAAAGATCGCCAAAAAATAACGGTAACAAAATTGCAAAGCATCATAGGTTACAAAAACAATTGTCAATAATTCAAAACGATGACAATGTTGGCTCGGAATCTTCCGAAGATGAATACTATCCTAAAAAACATCAACGACCTGCACCGTTAAAAATACCAGATAAAAAAATGCTGATCAATTTAAACGATGAACAGTATCATTCAAGTTCAACTGATCAGCAAGGACGATCCTCTCGTCGAGTTGAGCGTACCGATACCGTTATCTATAAAGGTCCTAAAGATAGCAAAGAGAAAAATATTTTAGATTCGAGCAACAACGAACCACCGATATCTCCTCGGCCACTTTCTCCTATCATAGTAAATCCTCCATCTCCAATTTCACCTCGACCTATTTCTTCCGACGCCAATCACCTACAGGTTCCAAGTATAAATTTGAAAGACATAGTCCCTAAAAGTCCTTATCCAATCGATGAACCTAAAAGTGTTTTCCATTATCCGGATGAAGCTCGAGTAGCTCAAATGCTCTTAAAAAAATACAGACGATCTTGTATGTTGGACTTAATTAAGGTTATTGACTCAAGAATGCTTGTGCATCACCATTCACATAACGATTCAACAAGACGTCGAAAGCATCAGACTGGAGCTAATAAAAAAAATCAAACTCCGTCCCCGGACTCCACCCGTCGCAAAATGCCTCATCATCGAACATCCAGATCTAGATCCCCAGAAATTAACACAACTCATCATCATCACACTAATGACACTTCACAATCACCTTCTCCAGCTATCCATCGTCTTACCAAACACGTATCCGAAAGCCATCACAATTCGTGTGAAAGCATTCTTGACAAACATCACACTTCCCCGACTTTGGTTTTCGAATTTACTGCTCAAGATCCAAAAGATACCGCAGTTGTAGAAGCTGCCAAGTGCTTAGGCCCAACGAAGCTCGCCAACAACGTCAATAACGAGCTCGTAGAGATGCATGTTTTAAAAGTGCACGAAAATTCTAAACTCGTTCCACTTCCCAGCGTTAAAAGCGAAAATAATGCTACCTTTAATTCCTCGATTGCCATTGCCGCCACTACCTATACTACTACTAATACTACTACTACTACTACTACTACTACTACTACTACTACTACTACTACTACTACTGCTACTACTATTACTACTACTGCTACTACTACTACTGTTACTACTTCTACTAATAATGCTCTCGATACTAAAACAACTAACATGGCTATTGCAACTGACAATTTGTGTGTGTCCCATTCACCGTCCACATCTAGACAGCAACAGCAGCCACAGCAACAACAACAACAACAGCAGCAGCAGCAGCATAACCAAAACCATGAGATACAACAACAGCAAGGAACTTCAATAAGTCCAGCTGGAAATCAGCAGCATCAAAAAATCGCACACTCACCAGCAACGAGGAATCCTGGAATACCGTTGCACAGAAGATCCAGCGATTCGGATCTCAGCATTACGCCTAAAGGTCGGTTTTTAACTTTCAATCATTTTGTTTTATAATTATATAATTATTTTACTATGCGATATCTCTTCAACTATCTTTTATGCACTAATAATTTTTACTTTTTCATTTATTTATATTTTTTTTTTTTTTTCTTTATATATATTTATATATTATTATTAGCGCTCGTGGGAAACAATTTTTAAACGAGGAATACTAATATTTGTAAAATTTACAACAAAAAAAAAAATGCACGATTAATAATTATGCCTAAAAATTATTTATTTATGAAAAAACAAAAAAAAAAAAAAAAAAAAATTAATTTTTTCTTATAATATAACTTAAAAAATATTTTGAATAAACAAGCAACCGTTGACTTATTAGTGACGACGACTTGTTGAAAATTCTTATTGTTACTCGTTCTTCCACCAGACCGCAACGCTTGAGAACTTTTTAACGAAGCATTAATGTTTTCACATGGAAAATTATTTGTGCATTAGAATTATTTATATATAAGCAGTAGTATTATTAAACATAATTAACGAAAATATGTTACACCCTCTTTACCTACATTTTCTTTCTGTTCCATTCGCGTTGTTATTGCATACCAGCAGGATTTTATAAATTCTTTCGCGAACGTGAGTACCAGAGGAGGGATGCTCGATTATATTCGATGTTTCAATTGTCGTCCTTTACAAATTTTCTATACTTTTTTAATCGTCGTCGTCGATCAACAATACTAACATATTTTATTAAATTTTTTTTTTTTTTTTTTGTTTTTTTTTTCTTTTTGTTCTCTAACAAAACACACGTAACCCTTAGATTATGTCTAGAGATAATAAAAAAGCTATTTCTTCTTTTATTATTTTCTGCCAAATTTTGTTATAAAGACATTTTATTTTGAATGTTATTTTAACAACATACTTAAACATAATGCATCATTTAAAAATTATTTACGACATTTCTACACACATTAAAAATGTTATTTTTAATACTTCTTTGATTACCTTTTATTTAAAAATAAAAAATTTAATCACATAACGATCATTAAAATAATCTTAATTCAACTCAAAAAATAGCAACTCTTATTTGTCTCATCGTAGAATTGTGCAAGCTGTTAGACTTGATATTATTCATTATCATAAATTGGTGTTACACGTACATTATTATATAATTCAATTTTATTATCTCATTTGAATTCAAACATAAAAATAAATGTTTTACAAAAATTATCCCTTTTAACAATAAAAATATATAAAAAAAAAAAAAAAAATTTTAAAATTAAAAAAATTAAACATCGACTGACTCTTGTAGATAAAAGTTTTGTGAGGAAGGGCAGATCGTTCAGACTGCGATCAGATCGCGGATATTCGTCCAGATCGATGCTCAGCGACAAAAGTTCAGGTTTCGTGAAAATACAAAACAAAAAAATCATTTTTTATTATTTTCCTACGTGTTAACGTTGTATTATCACATTAAAAGTAGTTTACGTACTACATACGTCGTATAAACCTGCATAACATTATTTTTTCTTTTTCTTTTTCTTTTTCTCTTTTCTGTAATAATAATAATCACAGTTATTAGATATCAAAAGTTACGAATAATTAATCCCCACACCGAAAATAATTAAGCAATAATTGTTTACAATTTAGATTGAATTTTTTTTTTTTTTTTATCGAAACTAATCCTATATATGTCTTTAGTAATAAAATTTAGTGCTTGTCTAAAATTATTTGTAAATAAAACATCCGTACTTATAAATGCGTATAAATAAATGTCAAAAAAGTTTTAAAATTATATTACTTTAATATTAATCCTCAATCACTTCTAAATCTTTGAAAAGGGTATTATTATTACGTTACTTTACAATCCCTTTTTTTTTTTAATGCGTCAAAATTATATCCTTACACTTTTTACACAAAAATAACAAACAATCTTTATGTTCTTTTTATAAGCATGTTGCATTTCATGAAATGAAACTACGACTGCTCTAACAAAAAAAAAAAAAACTCAATATTAAAGGAAAAACGATATTTTGTTGGAAAATGAATGAAAAATTATAATACAATGTTTTAATAAAAACTTATTAAATTTATAAGTTAGCGTCTCACGTCGGCTTTAATTAATCGATATATTGGATATTTCTTTTTATTATCGTTTCTAATTCTAGTCACGTCTTTTTAAAGATTACGGCGCTTGAATAATCGAGATTATCAGTGCTTTAACTATAAAATATTATATCGTTTTTCATTTTCAACATGACCATATACAATATAATTAATAATTTAATTATACGTATATAAAAAGGTACAAAAAAAATACAAAACCAATAATAAAACAATAATCACCTTTAATCTTTCAATTATTGACAAAATCATCTATTCATTTATATATGTCTGATGAAAAATTTAAGTAAATTTCGATGCATTTTGGGTTTTCTTGGTCTGTAAATGTCACGTTCTGCCTTAATCTATGTTTAATCACAGCTATTAATTACTCCTTGTTTTATTTTATTCACAATTTATATGTTTAAGGCACAAAACTATTTCTGTATTACGCGCAGTGATAATCCTTAAAGTTAAAAACTTTTTTTTTTTTTCATTTTTTTTTTTTTTTTGCATTTGTTGCAAAATATTTAATTGCAAAAAAGCTATTTAGATTTTATCTTGTATGAATAAATTTTCTAGCCTACATATAGGAGAATATAAAATTTGTACAATTTAAACATTTTTCCTGATTAAATGTGTTATATTTTTATATTTTACACTTTTCAGTTTAATCGAAACTGTAGAAATAATGATTTCTGATGAAACAGTTGTGTTTTGTGACATTAACTTAGACAATTAAATAACATATAACAAAAATAAAGAACTATTGAAAGTAGAAAAGATATTTATAAACTAATTAAAGTAATAAAAATCATCAGAAATCATAATTAAATAACGTAATTATATCTTAGAATATATTTGAAAAATTTTTAAAACTTATTATACATAAAAACACTTTTCTTGCAAGATAAAAATTTATAATAATGTAAATAATCACAAAATCCTTTTTAAATTATACATCTACAATTTTTCTTTATAATGACACCTAAATAAGTTAAAACGTAACGAAAAATAAATTAAAATTAAACGTTAAATAATTGTTCTTAACTTATCCACTTCCTTATTCCTTAAAGATAAAACGACCGCCTTTACCCATTGTTTATAAGTCGCTCAAAGACGTCGATATAAAATGAAAAAGAAAAACCCATAATGGTCTGGAAACTGAAATCGTTTATTGTTTGTTGGGAAACGCGCAGGAAATTCATTGACGGGCAGCGATCGCTCGATGGCTGGTTACTTAAAACCCTCGAACGCTATCATCAGGACTATGAACCAGGAAGCTCTCGAGATGCTTGAGTATCCATTTATTACGATGCAACAATATCCCCCCGGCTTCGTGCTTCATATAGGTAAGATGTATCGTGTTATTTCATTCTCGTATCTTTTCTGCTTGAAATCATTTTTTTTTTTTTTTTTTTTTTTATTTTTTTATACTTATTTTTGTATACAGGCGGCTTGGTTAGCGCAAGATCGGTTAAACTTTTGGAAAGAATAACCAACATCGAAGAGCCCGAAGGAAGGGATTCTTGGTGGACGGAAATTAGGATGGAAGTGCGCTCTCACGCTCGGGCATTAGCTTGCAACGTCGTCATAGGTTATCGAGAGGAGACAAGTATTTGGTAAGTATATTTTAACAAATTTAATTTGAGTTCGAGTATTAAAAAATGTATTCTTCACTTTTAGCGACGACGTATGCGTATTGAGTGGCTCAGGAACAGCAGCCGTGATAAATCTACACAGCACGGGCCAAGATCAAGATAATGTCTTAATAACTCACGTACAAGGACCGATGACGGCATCCATGGAGTCGGACAAAGTGAGCACACCAGCCGTGTCGGACAAATCTCAAAATTTTAAAAATTCAACGAAAGACGCATCCGAAACAAACCTGCAGCAGCAACAACAACAACAGCAGCAGCCACCCACAGTCGCTCCGATTGTAAATACCGCTATAGTCAACCACCAAACTACCAGACCCGTGAAACCGAGACACGTTTCCGAGAGTAACGATCACGAGGCACCGTATGTTTTTCCGCCAAGCGGATGTAGTCTCTGTCATTTGCCTTACAATAAATCCAGCATGAATTTTCAGGTAACGTTAAAAAAATAAGATAGCTTATTCTTCTTTTGTCGTTTCGAAATAGTAGAGATTTTTTTAAATAATTGGTTAAATTGCATCTGTAAAACAGGTCAACGTATCGAAATGCGCGGTATGTCGTCGAGCAAAGGTTCCCGACGTTCTTTTTACAACGGTTGAATTACCCGAGAATGTGCCTATGACTGGCCGAGGTTGCTTCATTCAAGCGACCGTTTGCAAAGCAAAAAAAGATGTACGCGGCGAGCTCAATGCTAAGGAAATTTCAGACTGTTTACCCTTCCTGGAATACGAGCTGCACAGTTTGTTGCTCAACAAGTTACGCGTGCGCGGAATGAACGCAGCTTTTGGACTCAGAGTTCAAGTATCCATTGGCGAACGTTTTGTGGTCGGCATGGCAGTGGGTACGGCAGTTTATTTGACGGCTCTCCCACCACCGTCGTTGCCACAAATTGCCACAGGCAACTCGTGGCACAATGAAGACCAATTGGCTGAAATACAAAAGAGCTTGGTTGATACGGTTAAAAAGAATATGGAGTTTTATCAGCTAAAACCACTATCTGTAATGATTTTTTTTTTTAATTTTGAAAAAAATATTTAAAAACTTTATATAATTTAATATCGCATAATTTATAGGAAGCAGAAAATGGCCGGTCAATGTCTGATACGGATGAGTCAGAAGATGAACTGCCAGAACTAGATTTGGGTTTGGGTATGAAAGACGTTTGCGTGCTCGAAGTTGATGACGTGGAAGACATGGATCGCATAAGTTTGTTAATGGATGAGAGACCACCTAATGATTTTCACGTTGTTAATACCGAGACCATCCCTGGACTCGAGGATCTTGAAATAGTGCGCAATCTTCAAATGTTTACACAGGTAATTTATTAATAAGGAATTTTTTATTGTTATGCTCTAAAATTTTATCGAAAAATTTTTATTTTTATAGGTTTCGCGTGCTAAAATTCCTGCAGGTCAGTCAGCTTCGATGCCATCTAAATATTTTGCGCGATTACTACAGACGGTGTATTTTAAATTACGTCGAATGGTACCGTGTGCATTGTGTGATTTACAGTTCAAAATTGCCATGTCCGAGCAGGACGAAATTCAGCTCTCAGTGGTAGGTATGGCACTTGGTCTCGGAGAACCAACTCGTTGCGCCAAATTTCGGCGCAGGTTACTCTCACATTCGATAAGTAAAGACCAAGTTAAGAGAACAGGTATACTTACATTAAGTTTTATAAAACTTATGTTTTCAAATGACATGTTTTATAAAAAAGATTTAAATTTTCAGATGATAGCGATATGATTTTTAGCTTAGACGAAGACCATGCAGAAAACGTCAATGCTGGCGATTCTAATATTCCAAATGCATCTAATACATCAAACACACAATCTTCAACGTTAAACACTGCAAGTACACAAAAGCCAAGACCACGTTCGCCATTAAGAATTAAACACACAATGCACCAACATAAACACGTAATATTTTAATTAAAATTGAAAAAAAAAAAAAAAAAAAAAAAATTAAATTCATAGTAAATTATCAAATTTTAATTATTTTATTTTGTATATAGGTACCGCTAAAAGAAAGATATGGCGTAGACATAACACCGTTATCTTATCTACCTGGAGGAAGAATAGAAAGATACTTAGGAAATTTAAACTTTTTCTTCATAAGAGAATCGAATTCTATTCGCGAGGTAAATTATTTCACGTTTATTTATCTATTTGTTTTAATAAAAATATTATCTTATAAGTTTTTATTTATTAATTTTTAGAACGGTGGATTAAGCGGTTTCATTCACAGCTTTGTTACTGAAGTATTGTCGATTGTTCGAGCACATGTCACTGCACTTGGTGGTAATGCAATGGTAGCATTTTTCATGACTCAGTGCGTATTGTTACACAGTCCTCATAAAAATCAGGTACGTAATTAAAATATTTTCTTAAATTTTTCAAAATATGAAATAATAATAATAATGTATGTCTATATAAAAGTTCAAAAATAATTTTTTTTTTTTTTTTTTTGTATCTATTTACTGGATTTTTAGGGTCAATGTTTGATAAATGTGGGCGGTGATGTAGTAAATGTATCATACTTTGGTAACGATAAGCAGCAATCACAAACGACTTCCGCAACAAGCGGTAACTGCTGACCTCAACCGCCGCACTCAGCGCCTCCGTAACTAAGGCGCGGTCCTCGATCCTTCGGATTTTTCGAGCCATAAGCGAAGTATGTAAGACTTTCTATCTTATCGATATTATGAATTAATCTTAAAATCTGTTATATTAAAAGCATTAATTTTCTTGCAATTAAAATATTTAATAATGCATATTTAAAATAATTATAATTAATTAAAAAAATTTTAAGAATTTATTACAATTATTACTATAGTAAAAATTTAAAAAATAGACGACTTAATCAATATAAATTTTCAAATGAGTAATTTTAAAATTTAACTAGTATGTTATTCACATCAATAAAAATTTATAATGAGCATTTGTTGTATAATGTTGATAATATTTCCAAAAATTTTATAAATTAACTACATTAAAGTTAAGTAATTAGTGTTGATTTTACATCTCCGATAGAAGGCTGTAATTCCAAGGCTCGAGGGCTCTTTATGTGAATATGTAAATATGTGAATTTAGTGCTGCAAATCGCACTTTTTTATGTATCTATTAAATTTGATGTGAAAAACTCGAATACTCTTAATAGTTTTAATACTTTTAATTACGTAGTGAAAATTAATTTATCCACCTTTAAATCGGTTATCATGATTTTCTAAACTTAAAGATTTTTTTTATTGTTTTTTATAAAATTTATATTATAACATTTTTTAAAATAATAAATATCTATATAATTGTAAATATATACATATATTTTTTTACTTGAATTATTATTTATCATAAGAGAAATAAAAATTATATACTTGTGAAATGTATAATTTTTTTTATATTTATGACAAAAATGTTATCAGATATGGATTTTAAGAAGCTTAATGCTCCCTGATAGTTGCAATAGCGAGTATTCGAGTTTCCATGCACTTTTGATCAGTCATTGAATTTTGAAAGATTCATCAAACTACCAATAAGATGATGAATCATTTTTTTTTAATAATGAAATTTAGTAAAAATCATTTTTAGTGTAGATTTATTTATATTTATAACTTTTGTAATATGATTTTGTTTATAGAAAACAATGACATTCGACAAGTTGCATTTAAAAATTATTGTTATAAAAAAGCTTTTGCATTTGAGAACAAATATGAATATTTATACTGAACCTTTAATCAAGTAAATGTATTTAAAAAATTTTCTAGTAAAATATTTGTAATCCCTAATCAAAGTTCTCAAATAGATGTTTTACATTATTGAATATTTTAATGCTATTTGTCGATTGCACATGTTAACTAAGGCTCTTCGATTGTTTGAACGATATAGCTGACTTTTAGTAAGATATTAATTTTCCTACTAATAATAAAAAATAATAACAATAATTTTAAGTAATAATAATGTTATATTGTTCAGATGTAAATATACTCGCTGCAAAGTGCCAATAAAATAATTCCAGCGATTTTATCCGCTTCGATACTTGTACAAAATAAATATTTGAACAAGTTATTGTATAAAAAGATATCCATTATTAAGAAACTTTCATAATATTTAGCAAAATAACTTTTAAAAGTTTATGCTGTATTAAATATAAAAAAATAAAAAAAAAAAAAAAAATTATATAAGCTCAACGTGATCATTTGAAATATTTTACATTCATGATGTAAATACGTTTTAAAAAAAAGTCTGGTAATACGATGTGTTCAAAAAAAAAATTGATGTCAAATAACGCGCAAGAAGTATAACCTCTTGCATTCAAATGTCGTCTCGAATCGTCGTACAGCAAGATTAAATTAGCATGATTCGCTAAATAAAGAAAATAGAACGTATTTATTGTTAAGCATTGCGCTTTCATCTAATATGCAATATTTCTCGACGAAAAGATTAGAAGGTATTAAGAAAAGCTGCGAACTATAATTAAGAATGTTGGAGGAAAAAAAAAACTCTGTAGGGAGAGCTCATAGTTTCCGTTTCGCTTGTACCGACGCTGGTGCACTCGCGGATCCTTATGCTCTTGCATGAAACAGTTTTGTTGTTCTTTTTTTTATACACTTATACATAACCTTTTTTTTTTTTTGTTATAATTAATTTTGGTAATTGAATTTGCGAATGAGTTAATAAATTTAAATTGTTAATTTTTTCATATTATGTTTGTGCAAAGTATAAAAATTTATATTTCAAAAAATATTATTCGAAACGAAAAAAAAGTAATAATTTAAAAAAAAAAAAAAAAAAAAAAATAATAAAGTCGAAATGTTATTATTTAGAAAACAAAATAAAACGCTTTAAGCACTCACATGTACATAAAGTATAAACTCACCGAAGGAATCGACGAGGCTCCGGCGCATTCGGTGCATAATACCACCGAAGTTGTTCGAAAACGCGTACTTTTAATCAGCGTATAACCCAATCTTGGATATTACCATGTAATACCTTTAGAGACTAATGAAATTAGGCTCTTGCTCTCTTTTTCCCTTTTACTAAACACAGTCTGTTCTCAGCTTTACTGTACACAAGAGAGCAAGCCGGCGATTGTCGTTAAAACGAAACTCGCATTTTCAACAGTATTGACTGGTACTTAAGCGAAATTAGAAATAAACGTAAACGCCCGTCGAGTTAAAATCGAAGATAAGTCGTTAACCATGGTTTTTTACTATTCATGATAATTTTGTATCTGATAAAAGCTATCTTGAATCTTTTATTTAATTAATACTTTTATAAATGTAATTAATTCAGCATTAAAAAAAAAAAAAAGAATATCGTTTTCATTAAAAGTACTTTTAACAAGATACAAAAAATTCATGCTTTATTATGTAATTGGTTTTCAAATTCACGGTTCAAAAAATGTACTTATTCGTATAGGTGGATGCAATAAAAATAACAATCTAATGCATAATATATGTAATAAATAAATTAAATGGTAGATGAAACATGCAAAAAATATAAAAGAAACAACTTCTTACTTAGGACGTTTTAAAATTATAATTTCTTATTAAATTAATATCCCTACTTTTATTAAAACAATGCTGTAATTAATTAATTTTCTATTTTAAAAAAATTTTGCATTAGTTTGTTATTTTTAAGAAAAAAAATGTCATCCGTGATTGAGCAAATCGTAAAATATCAGTTGTACTTAAATTATATCATATCTAATATCCATTTTGCTTTGACAAAATTATTGTATGATTAAATAAGTTTTGTCTTTAAGTTACTATAATATTATGATTTTAAAAATATTAAATTTAATAAATACAATATATTTCTCGAAGTATTGTTAATGCGCGCACAATATCAAATATAAGGAATATTTAAATTCTTTTCATTTTAATATTTATTTGTAAATATTAATGAGTTATTCATTTTTTTTAGAAAATCATGTATAAATAAATCATTGTTTTAAAAATGATAACCAAATTTTATTAACTTTATTGGTAAAGAAATTTTTTAAAATTCAATAAATTGCTTGCCAAAATAAAAATAGTATTAAGGAAAATAAATAAAAAATCAATATATGCACGTTCTGATTAAAATTATTATTTAAAATATAAAGATAAAATGTATCAAATTTAGAGTCGTTTTTATTTTTTATCGTGTTAATTTAAGTGACATGAGAATCCAAATTGTAATTATAATTAATGTTACGAATCTTTGAAGTAATTTAGATGTATTGAAATTGAAAAGTATATTTATAAAGATATAAATTGCATTAACAGAAAATTTAAGGAATTGTTTAATTACGAAAAGAAAAATTTTAAGATTATAAATTGTATATTTCATTGATATTTCGTAGCCATTATTCTAAAAATGCAAGGCTTTATTATTTAAAATTATTTGCTCTATTTGTAAAGAAAAATAATTGAAAAACTTTCACGCATCTAGAAAAATGTAATAAAAAAGCTTTGGAAATAGTCGAAGCTTACAGTAAAATATACGCAATTTTGTAAATAATTCGTGTAAAATAAAATATAAAATTGATATGTAGATTTTATAATAAAATTTGTCGATCTTATTAATATTTATAATCGTGCACCGTTATAATAGCAATAAAGCAAAATTCGAATAATTTTTAATAAGTTAATCGATAAATCTGAAAAATATCGCATACCTATTTCACATGTGGTTTTAAAATTTAGCGTTATCCGTTATGATTACACTTGGCGACATTTACAATTTTATGCAAATGCGAATGAAATTGAAATAATTAAAAATTTTTAAAGATGTGCACAATTGCCTGTGCCTTATTAAGTTTTTGTCAAATGTATAAATACGAAGAAAACGTAATTGAAAATTCAACAGAAGAAAAAATGAAGAAAAAGCGATTCTACAGAAATATGTAAATATCGGTTAATTTATGTTTTCGAGTTTTATTTAAGCATCGAATTAACATATTTGTCATTTAATCACTCGAGTATATTATCTTTTAAATTTTATGCTAATGCGTAAATATATATATATATATATGTATATATATATATATATATTTCGAGCATCGAGCTAGAGCTCATTGACACATTTCGTTAATCTCTCGTAAAGATCCGGTGCTCATTTGTATGCAGGCATTCGCTGTATAAGACGCCCGAAAAGGGAGCTCGAAGTAAGATGTTGACGTATTTTTAATTTAAATACATCTGCTAAGCACAACGTTAATCTTAGACATTGTAATAGGCTGCTTTAATTATAATAAATATTAGCTTTTAAAATATATGTGAAACGTGTTCTTAATTTTAAGTAATACTTTTACCTACTAATATCGCTAGATTAGTGTAATTATATCAATTTAATTTCAATTTTTTTTTTTTTTTTTTTTTTTTTTTTTTTTTTTTTTTTTTTTTTTTTTTTTTTTTTTTTTTTTTTTTCATGCGTGTGAAATAAAATCGTTCGTTTCAAGTAAAGAATAGAATTTCATTAACAAATTTGTTTGTTACATAAGAAACTGATTTTAATTAAATAGCCGAATCGTAAGACTTGTATTCGTTATAACTTATCATCGATTTAAATATTTTAAAATCTTTTTTGTTTTTTTTTTTTGTTTCTTATATAATAGACACTTTTCCCCATTGAAAATAATATGAATTCACCGCGCGGAAAAGTTATCCTTTTATTTTACCGATGAGTTTTAACATTGTAAAAATGTCTTCGTTCGAAAACTAATACATTTTTAACTTATTTGTTTGAAAAAAAAAAAAAAAAAATTATCATTTTCAACGCACTTGTATTTTTTTAATCGACGTTTGGAATTTTGCGCAAAGGAACGATAAAATAAGTTACCTGCCAAAAAATTTTCCCCGGATAACAATAAAACACAAAGCGTGAAGTTGTAGAAATGGCAAAGCAACCCGTTCAAAGGTTAATCTATTAGCGAGTGAATTTTATTAACAAAACAATGACCCTTTGTTGTCATATACGTTCCTCTTTCTTTATTGCTTTTTCTTTTTTTTCTTGGTTTCAACAATGAACTCATTTGCACTCTCGCGATTCAACGCTTGACATCTGTTTCTTTTTCTCGAGCACAAGATTTTTTTCTACCTCTTCTTTGATGAAAAAAAAAAAAAAAAAAAAAAAAAAATTGCATTTTTTAAATTTTATTCATTGTTTTTCTCATGAATAATTTTTAACGAAAATGAATACAATTTACATTTAAGTTAGTCTATGATTAAGTAATTTTTTAATTTTTATTCTATATCGTTTACCCTACAAGTTTGTTAAAGGATAAATATTATTACGCAACGTTATTATAAATATGTACAATATTAAAAAAAAAAAAAAAAAAAAAAAAAAGTTGATACTATTACACAAGTACTGTAAACGTATAATTCGGACAATAATTACCGATTTTCAAAATGAAATTCTTTGCGTCTGTAATTTCACGTGCGCAGTTCGCGAACTTGCGACAAACATTAATTAATTCTTACAATTATAATTGCATGAAGAAGAGCTGACTTTTTCCCACGCTTTTATGCACATACTTCTTTTTATCGAACTTTAGCGTAAAGTCATAAACGAAAATACTGCGTGACTTTTTCACTTTATATTTTTCGCGAGTAAACGAATGCTTTCAAATTTATGTTGTATACCGAAATTAGAAATTTTAATTTATGATTAACCTTGACTTAATTATTAGTTCGATATAAAATTAAGTGTTCTAATGTCATTCAAATATTTCGTCATTTTTAATCGAAATAAATGTAGGTCAAATTAATATAAATAAATATTTAATTGAATTTTCATTATAATTATTGTGTTCATTTATTTTATTATCTTACGTATACAAATGACATAAATAAGTTATTGATTCATATTTTCAATTCTTTCTGCAATGTATATTTTAATTTACTAAACAATTATACGCCTACTTCGGATATCTATGGCTTTTCTCAAAAAACTTTAAATTGATTTTAATATCTCCGTACGGCAAATATTACGTTACTTTGGTAAAATTGGTTTTCGTAGAATTCTCTCGATAATAATTTGCAATCGCAAATAAATAAACACTAAGTATTATAAATAAAAAATCGATAATACCAATGACAATTTAATTTAACTACAATTCACGCCTCGTTTATTTGTCTACAATAAACGTAAGACTTACGAATAGTTGAGAAAGTAATAAAATAATTAAAATAAAAAAAGTGCTTAAAAAATAATACAATCTACGAGTAATTTGTAGTAATCATTCAAACTGTAAAAGTTTGCGAACTTTATTATTCACTTGAGAGTTTAATTAAATTTTTTATCCACTTCGATACCATTCAAGTTCGTTTTTTTTTTTTTTTTTTCAGAAAAATATAACTTTAAATATGAAGAATCGCGTATTTTTCAATGGAAAAAGACTAAAAAAAATAAATTACAATATCGAATCTTTGTAGTCTTATAAAATTCCAATGTACACACTTACAATATTGTAAGAAATAGCGCGACGAGTAAACAATTATTTTCCAAGTACATAAAAGTTCCATAAAAATGAAAAATTTTCCTAAAACCTGCCGTATTTATTTAAAAGAGAGGAAGGATTTTGTCGAAGATGGGCAAACCGAGCTTCATTGCGATGCTGGCGAACTTGCTATTCTGGTCGACGGTACAGCAGTAGGTATAGCCCAATTCGACTCTTTCGAAATTCGGAAAAAGTAGCATGCACACTTCGCGAGGTTTGCACAGCCGCACGTCGTCGTTGAAGTGCTTCGGGAAAGGATCGTTTAGCGTGATGAAGACCAAGCCCTGGTTGTTTGCCGTGTCGACCACGTATTTGAAGAGGAATCGAGGAACGGGGATCGCGCCGTTGCCGTCCCAGTCGGTCGTCAGCGTGAACAACGTTGCGTTTGCTGTGCGGTTTATGCTTATTTATTTAATTCAATTATCAAACGAATGAATCATCATAATTTTTCGAATGTTCTTACTTACCACCGGTGCCGCTTATCGTCATTACGTCGATGCCGCCGGTCCAGACGTCCAAATTGGCCATATTCCAACAATCCCTCACGCGAACGAATCTTTCCACGATTTTCCAATTTCCGTCCCTGACGCTCTTCCACATCGGCACTGTGTTGATGTAGAAGAACGTGCTATATTGCTGCGCTCGGTAGTACATGTCAGATTTGGGCACCAGCATACCCTCGACCAAGTAGTCCGTACCTGCGAAAATCGAGACAGTGGCTGAAGTGCATCGTCCCTCTGGTCAGATTTTAAATACGAGATATACATACCATTCGGCGCTATGATCTTATCGACGAGGGCCAAGTCGTTCAGAAGGGTTTGCAGTCTAGCTCTCTGACTGATTTTGGTGAAAATCGTCTGGTTTATGATCATGTTCCGATAGAATGGTCCGATCTCGTAAAAGTGCCTGACTTGCGACTTAAACGGTGCCAAGACGACGCGCGAGTGCACCCAATGAGTTTGACCCAGGGTCTCGTTGTGGCATATCTGCTCGATACTCGGCACGAAGGAAGAACTCTTGACGCGGAAACCGATCTGCGCGATCGTGCCGTTCGGGCACGTCGCGTCCGTTCTGATAGCTTCAGCCTTTGGTGTGCGCGCGCAATTGATTTTTTTAAACTTTGCGGTACTGCCCGTTTCCAGCTGGTTTTAAAGTTTTCAAAGATTAACGTGGCGCATATGATTAGAATATATAAATGCAACGAAGCGCGTTTAAAGTTTTGTCGTAAACATAACACATATTATACTCTACTTGCGTCTAACGGCTTTCTTATAAACCTTAAGAAATACATGTACATATTGCCCGCGTCTTACTTTAGAAATTAATTAAAAAATAAAAGTCGTGAAGAAATAACAACAAGAACTCTGTATATAGAATAATGTATTAAAAACAAAAAAAAAAAAAAAAATTAAATAAAAAAAAGAAAAAATACAATTCATTACCAATTCGAAGATATTATTTCCGCGGCACTCGGCACTGGCATCGGAAACGGCTAACTTCTTTCTAGAAACGAATATATTGTCGTGAGGACAAACTACTCGTATTTCTTGAAGTTCTTTTAAATATAATTGTCCTGTGCATTTTTTTGGATATAAGAACTTGTTCGAGTACTTCCTTAATAGGAGCGGCTGACGATCGTCCAAATTATTTCTCATGTTCAACAAGCAACCGCACGATTCTGCGAATAAAATAACGATTACGTCGATAACGTTTATAAGCTTTAATTAAACTTTTTAAATGTACGGCTTGAAATTTTTTTTTTTTTTCTTTTTTCTCAAATTTTCTTTATATTAAGCATTAAACGCACTTAGTTCTATGAAAAAATTTTTACTCTTTAAAGTATCGCGAAATGTTAATTCTTTAATGTTTAAAAACAAATACCAAATTTGTAGAAAATAAAAAGAAAACAAAAAATTCAAAACGTCCGAACTTTCGTTTTAAATCGAGACGAGCCCAAGTAAAAGTATACAAAAATTTCAACAAAACTTTAAAAAAACACGTTGCATTTAACAAGTTAATAACATTATATAAATGTACGTAGACTTACGAGCACATAAAACGCATCGGAACAGTAAGCACAATCCCACAACGAAACGAAACTTTTCCATTTTTAACTCTTTTTTTTCTTTTCTCTCCAATTCTATTGGAGTAAATAGTTGAAAAGACACTTGTAGACTCTCCGAGAGACACGTGCCACTTTTTCGAATGTCTCATCCTTTTATTCTCCGAGCTTATCATTTCTGTTTAAAATTTTTTGTCATTAGTTACGTTATGTGACGTCTATTATTTGACTTAGGGTATCTTAATAATTTTTTTTTTTTTTACTTGGATAGTAAAAAAAGAATTAAAACGATTCTAATCTCGCTGCGTACAAAACTGGTACTGAGTGACTATTTATTGATACAAACTTATTTGACGCTTATGTCCCGTTTCTGTTTCGAGACCGTCAATTATAAATTACATATAATAAAAAGAAAATGTAAGATATCGAAACTATTTTCTTGTACTTCATAAATTAGAACTAATTCATGACATATTTATTTCTATTAAATTATGAAAAAAATAATCATTGTGTAACTATAACAGAATTGAATGATAATAATGTTTCTGAAAATGTAAATTCATTTCATTATCACTGTGTTAATGAACAGCCTCATATTTTTGTAATACTTTTTTACTATTTTTTACTTTTTCGGTAATATGGAAAGGAAATACAGAGCAATACACACAGGTATGCGGCAAATTCACGCACAAACATAGCATTGTACGAGTTACCCTCTCTACTTACAGTAAAGCGTAGTGGAGAGGGAAGCGCTTAGATGTTTTAAATTAAAAAAGAAAAATTACGCGATAGGCTATCAAAAGGAAATCGAAAAAAAAGTAGGCAATCGACGATAATACATTGAAATAACCGATCGATATATGTTAAATAAAAGAAGCGAGAATAATATTGGAAGTCTGCTCTCGCAACGCAAACAATTCTCGATCTCGAGATAAGCCAATAAATTCGTTGTATTTTTTCTTTTTCCTTCTTTTTTTTTTTAAGAAAAACACTCGACAAGATAGGCTTTGCATTGTTTGGTAAATCGTTAAATCGAGATCGTTATTTTAACCAAATTTTTTCAATCTGCATTTCATATAATACAAAATACACACATATATCAACGAATTGAAAATAAATAGTTACGTTTAAGGAGCAAGATACACTTAGGATTTTGAAAAAATCGAGTTTTTTTTTTTTTTTTTTTTTTGTATTTTCTAAAAGTAGCGCATTTCAAAAATATTCTGTGAAAATTTCAGAAAAAACCAACTGTTATTTACGGAGATGTAGAAGTTTGAACGGAGCCGTCTCCAGCGCATGATAGTAAGCAAATAGCGGCAGCTGCGCGCTCGACTACCTGAGCTTACAATTGATTCATGATTACAACTATGATTACAAAAGCCTTTAATTTACCTTATATATATATGATCAATTGTCTGAGTATTTCGGCAAGGCTATTCGTGATAACTATGATTCGGTTGAAAAAATGAAAAATGCCATTTGATTCGCGCTTCAGCCTTCGTCGCGTCAACACGTGTTGTACTGTTTACGTGATCGATCGTGTGCTAAATAGAGTTCGTGAAATTCGCTATCTTACGAGTTATTTGTGCTAGTTAAGTGACTGTTTACTTAATCATTTGTAGGGGTTCGTCCCCTACAAAAAAAAAAAAAAAAAAAAGCCTGCACCATGAGTTTTTCTGGTAACAGGGAAACTCATTTGAACACCACCGCTTCTCAACCAACACAAGTTCTTACAACCAACAAAGTTACATACTCTGCTGTCGCTCAAACAGAAGTGTGCCCATCACGAAATCAAGCTGTAGTAATCGATGCAATTGAAGGTATCATTATCCGAGATTATGCTCTTGCAATAGGACGCATTATCGAACCAAGTAATATGATTTCAATTTCAAGAATCTCGCAAAATCGAGTATGGATATATGTAACTTCTATAGCTAAGGCCGACGAACTTGTAAACAAACACAAGCACATAACTATCAACGACAATGTACTGCAAATAAGACCGCTTAATAATAAAACTAAACGTATCTTAATTTCAAATGTACGTACGGCTATTCCAAATGCTGCAATCGAGTCCATTTTTAAATTCTATAATATACCTCTTAAATCTAAAATAACGAAATTGAAAACCGGATTATCCGATATCGGTTATTCGCATCTTCTCAGTCACAGAAGACAGGTATACACATGTCGATCCTGACGATGCACTAAAAATACCTCAAGCGTGTCAACTTGAACATGAGGACATAACGTACTGGATTTATTTTTCTAGCGATAAGATGTCTTGCTTTTTATGCAAAGAGGATGGACACACCGCGAGATATTGCAAAAATATTCCAGACAATAATAGTCAACAGCCAGTCGCAAATTCCTCGGATGTAAATATAAATATTATTGAAAACTCTTCAACACCTGCGATTGTAAGCCGAAAGCGACCACCGACTACCTCACTTTCATCACCTAGCGATACTACAAACCCTCTCCCAGGTGAAACTACAACCAATGAAAATAAAATTTTAAATGCACGATTAAGCCATAATAATGAAAACTTGAGTATAAATAAAAACAAAGATAATTTTAAACAACCAAAGAAAAAATCTAAACCTAACACTCCGGAAACTTTAGAAGAAATCATTTCTCAATTAAACCCAGCAGCAGCCTTTTTTACGAAAAATAACATCACACCTGTCATCGATTTCTCAACAACAGCTCAATTTCTCCTCAACTCTTTCGGTAAAACTGACTTACAAGCAATCGCTCAAGAACTGTCTATTTCTATTCCCTCGCTAATAGATAGTCTAAAAAAAATACATGAACATCCCCCAAAGAAAAAACTAAAGCACCGTACCTCTAGAATAATACGAAAACTACAAGGTCAAGATACGACAAGTTCTACTGCCGATTCATCCACAGAAGAATAATTCCGTAGCTTTCGATCCATTTAAAAAAAATCAAAAATCATACCCTGAATACAAATTACACTCATAAATATGGCTCTCAATACTAATACACGCGACACTTATACAAAGAATTTAAAAATATTGTACTGGAACATTCGTAGTTTTAAACAGAGACAATATGAACTACGATCCAAACTACATGAATTTGACATCGCATCTGTGTTGGAACTTGGTTAAATGGAGAGGATCACATCCAAATTCCTGGCTTTATCATTTTTAGAATGGATGGACCTCGCTCAAGAGGAGGGGACCTCATCTTTTTAATTCGTAAGTACCTCGCCTTCAGACAACTCCAAGACATACAATCGCCAGACGACTCGGTGGAAATATGTGGAATTCAAATAAATAATATAACACCATGTATCGATATTCTTGCGTGCTACAGAACCCAAGGGTTTTCACTTTCACAAAAACAATGGCACAAAATTTTAAGCAACGTTAACAAAAATCACCACGTAATTTTCATTGGTGATTTTAATGCTCACAATAACATATGGAATTGTAATTATACTGATTCTAATGGCTCTAAATTCTTTCAATCTATTGATTATCACGATATGTACATTCATAATACTGACACGGTTACGCATTTAGATTCTTACAGAAACGTCAAATCAAACATTGATCTTGTACTTTCCACCTTCAATATTAGCGATAAAATTAAAATTAAATTATATCTACCGCTCAATATAGAATTAATTGAAGCAAAACCAAACATTCAAGCATGTAAATATATCATTAACTTTCTAAACCTTTGTAAAATAAATTTATAAATATGTAACATCTCTGTAACATAATTTTAGTTTATACACATTCTAGGAGCGTTCACTTATAATATGTAATACATACATTGTAATTTAAATTGCGATAATAAATATGTAAACATATGCTGTACACTCTCACTTTGTAGGACTGAAATAAACCCATATCTGGGTTTGAAAGGCTTATTAATAAATGAAAAAAAAAAAAAAAAAAAATGCCATTTGGGCTACGTTTTATCACAAAAGTTGAACCGATGAGAAGCCGCAGCATGACAAGTGTCCACCAGGTGCTGAATCATGGTGCAAATGTCAAAAGGCGAAGGCGAAGAATAACTTGGCGTCTTTCAAATACGATTACGCTGCCTTGCCGGAAGAAGTTTTAAATGCCATAAAACCGATTTACGAAAGTCTTACAAGCGACGAATTATTGCAAAGGTGCATTGGAGGATTTACGCAAAATAGCAACAAAAGCTTTAATCAAAGCGTTTGGAAGATCATGCCAAAAACGTTACTTGCGAGCCTTACTACCGTCTGCATAGCCGTCTATGTCGCTACTTGCCCATTTAGTGAGGGTATACAAAGGCCATTATTCATTTTCGACGCGATGCGGATTAAATTTGGACTGCATGCATACGAATATGCGAAGCAGAAAGATTGCAATCGAATCGCTCAGATAACCGTCGTTCATTAACAGATCGGCTGAAAAGTTCGTAGGCTGACACATAGATGGCGTTATTAGAATGAAATCCATATGATTTTTAGTTAGTATTAACAACGAATATAGACGCTCATAGAAGAACAATGAGATAGGGGCAAGATGTACCCAAAACCAGTTAGTTCATAGGTGATCGTTAGGTGGCGCAATCAGTATCTCCGCGAGGAAAAAGTATTAAAAGCTATTCGATGAGCGAAACATCAGCTGCTCTTACATACTGTTGCAAGATTATATTAACTTTTGATATTGAGTTTCAATGAAACATCTGATTGGATAATTAATAATCGAGCGTCTATATTCGTTGGTATTAACGTTCAAACGATACGTGTATAAATTTCACAGCTTTCGGACAATTGGTTCGTGAAATATAACATTGTGAGTGAAGCAACTTCGGTTATTGTGAAAAACGTATAAAAAAGAATTTCGTGTGTTAATGAAGCATTGCTTTTTGGTGAAAAAAAATACCCTTGAAGCCAAGACTTAGCTTGATAAACATTATTCGGACTCTGCACCAGGGAAATCAACCGTTGAGAAGTGGTTTGCTAAATTTAAACGAGGCGAAATGAGCGTCGAAGACGATGCACGCAGTGGACGTCCGAAAGAGGCTGTTACCGATGAAAACATCAAAAAAGTTTACAAAATAATTTTGAATGATCGTAAAGTAAAGTTGATCGAGATAGCTGAGACTAAAGATATCAAAGGAACGTGTTGGACATATCGTGCATGAATATTTGGACATGCGAAAGCTGTGTGCAAAGTGGGTGCTGCGCGAGTTCACAATTTATCAAAAGGAATAACGTGTTGATGATTCCGAGCAATGTTTAGTGATATTCAACCGTAATAGAGACGAATTTTTCAGACGATATGTGTATCGTCATCGAAGGTAACTATATTCAATAATAAAATCGAATTTTACCAAAAAAATGTGTTTTACTATGTTAGCCTACGAACTTTTCAGCCGAACTGCTAACATAGACAGCACTCGGGAAGCAAGAATAGCTCGCCGACGTCGTAAAATTACTAATGAGGCCGTCAATAAAGAAAAGGAAGGAACATTTTATAGTGCTGGAATAGACGATTCACTTTAAGTTGAAAAAAAAATTTTTTATCTGCATGTAAATCGTTCTCAAAACTTTAAACGCGTTTTTCTCGAAACCATGTTTTCGAAATCGGTGATGACTGTAGCTCGAGAACGGCTTAACTTATCGACTTGAAATTTTGTACACTTTTTCTATAACATATAAATCCCCTGTTTGAACGGAGGATTTTTTTGTGCGATAAATATTTTTTTTTTTGTTTTTTATAGCCGAAAATGTGAGCAAAATTTTAATCAAAAACAAAATTTTGACTTTCAACATCCGCTATTTTGTGAAAAATGAAAATTTTTTAAAACCCTTCGGTCAACCAGAGCATTATACAATTATCTAATGATTCCTTCTTTTTTTTTATTTCAGATGATCCAGTCATGAGCAGCGGTGATCACCGCAAACGGTTTTTTTTGTGGACTCTCTGCAAATGTACTATATCTTGCACGATTTTTAATATTTTGTCATAAAAAAATTGTGAGATATAGTTAAAATATATATCTTTTATATGGAAAAAAATTTCTTTTAATTTATTTGAATACTTCGCCAAAAAGAATGCCCGAAAGAACGCTTTTTTTGACGCTCCAAGTGTATTTTCCCCTTTAATTCAATAAAACCATTTCCCTAAAGCTCAAATAAGCTTTTACGTCTTCCATACCGAGCTCTTTATGATTTCTCTTATAAAAATCTTTCAAGCTACAGCAATACAAGTAACCTCGAGCTCCGTCGTCGTGGCTTTTTACAAAGCAAATATTTTTCGCCAGACCGTTCTACCTCGTATTTGCTGAGATACGGATTGTTAACGATTAAGAAACACATAGCCTCCCTCGCTCCCTTGTCCACCGCGCATTTGAACAAAACATTCGGGACTGGGATCTTCGCGTCGAAGGCTTTTCTTCCGGGTATCGCTTTGTTATAAAGATGAATCTTCTTGCCCACGAGAGTCAAGGTGCCCACACCTCCGGCCCAAACGTCGAGAGGACGAGCTTTGTAGCGGGCCAGCTGTCGTATGTATTCCTCGACGATGAACCAGTTGCCCGGTTGGCCGTTTATGCTTTGCCACATCGGTACGACGTTGGCGTAAAAGTACGTGCTGTCTTGTTCGCTCTTGTAAATCTTGTCCGCGTTGGCTATTAGGTGGCCTCTCGCCAAGTACTTGTTGTCGGCTGTAGGGTAAAATTTTCTTATTTATAATATTGTTGGCAAAAGAACTATTGCTCAAATCGATCGAGATATTTTGAATGGCATACTTTTTTTTACGGACAAATACCGGTCCACCAGTCCCGGCATTTTCAGGATAGAGTCCAAGGTATTGTAAGCCTCCTGCATATTATACGGCTCGAACTTATGCGAAATTATATTTTCGTATAGAAGGCCAGTTTTAAAAGTCTTTCGTGGCTTACAATTTTCAAATATACATCGATATACGGCGATGTGTGCGTTGCACTGCTATGATTGTTTCTTTCCACTCTGCCGCGAATTTTAATTCTGCTCTTCTTATGTTCTCTCATTCCTAAAAACTACGAATTTATTAAAATAATGAATAATTGTATTAATCTAAAAATATTATTTAAAATTTAAATGTCATCTTATGACGTAAAAAATGGAAATCATTATTTATGTAAAAAATGTTAATAAAAAATCCATTATTTTAATTATTTAACAATAATAACTTCGATAAAAGTGCTTTTTGAGTGAATTAATTATTAGTAAAAAATTATTTACTTTATTATAAGTAAAGCTGTCGAATTTTTTTAGAAACACATATTATCTTTCATATTTTTGAGTAATTTGAAAAAAAAAAAAAAAAAAAATGATTTGGACAATAGTCAATCGGCAAACTTCGCTTATGTCCCGTTTCTGTTTCAACACCCTCAATTTTAATTGATTAGTGATTAAAATATTTGCAGATTTTTCCCCTCTTAATCATTTAGCGCGTGCACGTGTAGAGGTATATAAGCGTCTATCAACATTGCCAATCATGCGAGTACCTTAGAAGTAGGTGCTGAATTTTAGTGCTGTAAACAACATTCATTGCGATAACTGCATATAAGCAACTCTTTCAACAATCCTTAACAGTATTTACTACAACGTTGCAGATGTCTCAAGCCGCTATTAAATTGTTTACAAATTATGTGCAATGAAATATTAATTACATATTATTATATTTATTGCAAAAACTGATGTTCTATTAGAATATTTTTGTATGTAAAACATTTTAAGGATTATTAATATTTAAAAAAAAATATTTAACAGAAAAATTACGAAAAATAATACTTCTGAATTTTACCAAAGATTATTAAAAGTTAAAAAAATATTAAAAATCAATATAATTGTTACGAATATATGATAAAAGCTTGACTATTAAAAATTAAAGGTAAAGTGGCGTGACAAAATATGTTTAAAACGAGAGTTTTTAACACGTTTTGGATTTAAATGCAATAAAGTATACTTACACGTGGAACATCACAACTCCACTTTTTACGATTTCAACACGCAAGTGTCCAATCGTTTTCGAATAATTTTTGTATGTATATACATATACACTTAATTGTCTTTAAAAAAACTATTCGAAAATGGTAAAACACTTGCTAAAATCAAATCTAAATGTATTCAAAATTTATTAGAAAAAATTATGCATTAAAAAGATGATATTTGTTTCGAGAAAAATCTTCATCAAGATATTTGAGTATAAAATTAACTTTAGCACACGTTATTCGCATTAAATAAATAATAAATATAAATAAAATTTTAATAAAATTATGTCTATTAATTTAAATTACAGAGATACATGCATATAAACATAAAATTTATCTTTTTGCATCTTTAATTGTCAATTCTTAAATCATATTCAAAAGTATAATAAATAAAAACTTTTGAAAGTAATTAAATCGTATAAGAAAAAGTTTCGATATTGAGTAATTAATGCATCTTTAATATCTAAGATCTTGAACATTATAGTCATTTACCTTAGAATTTTGAAAGAGAATACATATTCTTATCTAAAAAATATTCGGCAAACTTACTTATATAATCTAACCTAATCTATACTCTATACAATATAATTTGTGAATTTATACATTATAATGGCATTATAGATATAATCGATAACGTAAATTTTCAAAAATATAGAGACATTAAATTAATTAATTTCAATAAATTGAGTAAATATTCAAAAGTTTGAAAAAAATATTTATATTTTTCATTACATTTGAATATTAAATTAAATTTAAATATAGAAGTAATTTTTATGCAATAAAAAAAAAAAAAAAAAAAAAAAAATAGATTTAATAAAATAAATAATTTTTTAATAATAATTGATAATTTTGTAAATTATTTATTATAATAAGTAAAAATAATAATTTTATAATATGAAAAGAAAGTGATATATTCCAATGAAAAATTGCTCTTTTATAGCAAGTAAGTATATATATGTATATATTTCCTTCAAAGTTTGTAATTTATGAATCATGTTACGTCGTAAAACACACATTTAGGAAAATTGAAATTTATAGTAAATCACAAAAGACGTTCTGTTATAGGAATTATACTATTGTACTTTCAACGCGTACGTGACTGAGAACGCATTTACTTTTTACAGCTTCAAAATATAATACTACAACAAATACATATATGCACAACAGCTTCGTTAAATAAAACAAAACATATTTTATATAGACGTATTTTCCAAATTTTTCCTTTCTACAAGTTTATTAGGGATAACTTGCTATATAACGTGCAAGGACAAAGACATCCGTAAAGACGTTTATCTTTTCCTAAAAACAATTAGACACGTAAAAACACATCTGCAGTCCAATCGCTTAACCTTTTTTTTTTATGACATTACCTCTATTCTAACTGTTCGAAACTTCTCAAAAACACATCACGCTCAGATGTCCACTTTAGCTACGAGTACATCTCTCATACATAAATGCATCAAGAAGGCAACCATTAAGATTTTTACCTTCCGTTGCCACACCTACACACCCTTCGCTTTGCAAAACCGAGCTAATGAGTAAATTTAAATTCGAACAACAAGACAGATACATTCAGGCATTCGAAGTGACATTCATATACTCGTGAAGGAGGACATTCTCACACTCTTGGCATTTAGATTCATCTGCGACGAACACACAAATTTTCATTTTTGACTGCCGCGAGAATAACACAATACAAACACTGTCAAACACTCGGTCCACTTAAAATTCTTCACTTTACTATACAATCACAAAAAAGACAATTAAACAAACGACAGAAACTAGTCACTCAATATTAAGTTGGCGAGTGACATAAGAGTGAAAATAATAATAATAATAATAATAATAATAGCTACCAAAAGGTTCTTAAATTATTAAAATTATTACTAAAACCCTTTTCACTCACAACAAATCACGAATTAGTATTTAATTACGATAAAACTATATTGATAAAAATTAATTTTTTCATTAATAGTTTACTATTTTTATTTATTAATGAATAATATAAATTAACATTTTTCTAATATGTTACTTCATTTACAGAATGCTAAAATATATAATAATATCTTTACTATAGGCAAGAATAATATTTCCCTTATTGTACATTAATTTTTTATTCTATTTTTCACAGAAATATATAAAAAAGTTCATAATGTAGAAATAAGATCTATGTTAATATTTTTTTTTTTTTTTTTTTTTTTTTTTTTTTTTTTTTTTTAAGAAATTTTATTGCTTCATTAGTTCTGCAATACAATGGTGTATATATATATACGCTTAATTGTCTATAAAAAAATTATTCGAAAACGATTGGACACTCGCGTGTTGAAATCGTAAAAAGTGGAGTTGTGATGTTCCACGTGTAAGTATACTTTATTGCATTTAAATCCAAAACGTGTTAAAAACTCTCGTTTTAAACATATTTTGTCACGCCACTTTACCTTTAATTTTTAATAGTCAAGCTTTTATCATATATTCGTAGCAATTATATTGATTTTTAATATTTTTTTAACTTTTAATAATCTTTGGTAAAATTCAGAAGTATTATTTTCGTAATTTTTCTGTTAAATATTTTTTTTAAATATTAATAATCTTTAAAATGTTTTACATACAAAAATATTCTAATAGAACATCAGTTTTTGCAATAAATATAATAATATGTAATTAATATTTCATTGCACATAATTTGTAAACAATTTAATAGCGGCTTGAGACATCTGCAACGTTGTAGTAAATACTGTTAACGATTCTTAAAAGTGTTGCTTATATGCAGTTACCGTAATGAATGTTGTTTATAACACTAAAATTCAGTACCTACTTCTAAGGTACTCGCATGATTGGCAATGTTGATAGACGCCTCTTTAATAAATCGTTGAGCAATGTTTGTCTTTTTAATGGTCGATTTTGCTCATGTATCTCTATGCGTGCATGCACTATTTAATTTAGAGGGGAAATATCTGCAAATATTTTAATCACTAATCAATTAAAATTAAAGTTCCCGGAACATAAACGGGACAAAAGCGAATTTCGCCGATTAATTATTGTTCAAATCATTTTTTTTTCCTTGTAAATGTTTGTAAAAGATTGTAACTGAAAACTTTATGGAAATGAAATATATTTTTTAAAATGTTCAATCCCCTTTGATCGATTGCAGTTTTTCAATTTTTATACGAATTTATTAACAGTTTGAAAAGAAAAATCGTAATCATCAATACATGAGCAATATCGAAATTTAGGGTGCCAAACCAAAAACATTTATTCGCTTATCTGTTTTTCCTTTATCAAAATTTTAATATTTTTATAATCTACTCAAAAAATCCTTTTGTCGAAGTTATTATTATTAAAAAAAATTAATATAATGGATTTTTTATAAACATTTTTTACGTAAATAATCATTTCCATTTATTACGTCATAAGATGACATTTAAATTTTAATTAATGTTTTTACATTAATGCAATCATTCATTATTTTAATAAATTCGTAGAATAAGAGAAGAATTAAAATTTGCAGCAGAATGGGGAGAAACAAGCACAGCAGTGCGACTCACACATTGCCGCATATCGATGTATATTTGAAAATCGTAAGCCCCGCCCATTTGTGTTTTTTTTATCTCAAGGCTCGACACATTTAAATATTTTTTTATTTTGAAGGTTATGCAGAACGTAACGAAAAAAAAAAACTAATAGAAAGGTTATGTCAAGCTAAACTGCAGGCATTATAAATCGTTCAGAACGTAGGTACGTACGTGTATATACATTTATATTTATGAAGTAGTCGGAAAATCAAGCAAATTCCTCGGTCAACTTTCATCAACGAAGCGGTCGAACGAACGCCGCAAATAAAGACCGGAAGGTTCAACTCCACAGAGACAGAAGATGACCCACGAAGGCAAAGACATTCTTCTGTCGAAAAGGAAAAAAAAAACAACGGCAACCTGTGGATTTTCCGGAAATACCGCACGGACGTATAGTATAGCTGTGCTATTTGCGTGACGTCACTCGCTTAGGATTGCCTGCATTATTTTGTAAAGCGTTGTTTTCTTTTTCTTCTTTTTTAGTAGAAAGAGATTGAACGAATGTGACTTCGATTTATGGGACATCTACTATATTTTCCTGTCACTTAACCGAGCCTATCTACTTTGCGCAATTTTGTTCGATCGAGTTGAGAATTAGTTATTTGTTTGTTTTACAGCTTACTTTTGAATAGCCTACGGGTTTTCCAGTAGTTCTATTGAAGTAATAATATTTCACTCTCATTTTATCAAGCCAGTCAAATAAACTTTTCAGTGTATTCTTTCAAATTCCATAAGTTTTTTTTTTTAATTTTATATTCATTTTTACGTTATACCAATGATAGAATAAAATATCGTTTATACCAGATAAATAATAAAAAAAAAAAAAAAAAAAAAAAAACAAATACAGCGGTAAATCAACACAAATTTGTTTCCGAAAAGTAAAACATCAATGTTTTAGATAACATCGTCGGATGTGTTTTAGTATTAAGGTAATACTCGATAAACTACATTCAAATAGATTCATAAGTAAACTTGTGATGATTCACCTCGAGCTACGCTTTGTATTAAAAAACGTTTTGTATAATAGTTTTTCACCGCGTGGATTAAATCGAAATACGCCGGCAACGCTATATACTCAGTCGTATTTTAAACGATAATTAAAAATCTTTAAACATGTCGATATATTTTAATAGTTCATATAAAAAAGTTCTATATTTTAAAACATTTTAGCTTCAAATTTAACAGTTTGGTTGTGTAATATTAAAGTAAATAGATAAATCGAGAATTATTAAAAATATTTCCACAGTATGTTTAATCGGATTAATAAATAATAATTAATGTATTTGCTTAACTGATAGAGAATAGTTCCATAACCACAAATACTCTCCTTTCTCATCTTTGGTCATTGAAAGCTTGGAATCGAAGCTCAATAACGACTCGTAAGCCGGCGACGAAGAAACTATGCTACGAGTCGCCACGGGGGCGTGACCGTTTTTACTCAGCTGGAAAAAACACACATACACAGGTATATGAAGTAAGAAAAGTCGGGGAACGAAGTCGGAACTTTATGGTCCAAAGGAAATTGAGCGAAAGCAAAGCATCTCGAGGACTTTGTCCTCTTCTTTGAGAGAATAACCAAGTTGCGGTGTGCTTTCCTCGCTCTCGTCTCGTGGATGTTTTATAAATTTAAAGTAGGCGGACGCGCAACGAATCTTGCGTCGAGGTTCACTGGAAGGATATTTTTCCTCCTGCGTCAGCGATTACTACAGTATACACCGAGAGAAATCTTATGATAAATATTGAGATAATCGCTACGATATTTTACTATGTTGCATAGTAAAGATGTGACATTTCTGCACTATATTACTTTTTGCTATGCTAACGGTCAAAATTCGACGCATGAATTCGCTACGCAAATAATAGTAAAATCAATTTTTACTATATTGAAATATTTTTAAAAAATTTTATTTCATTTTTGCTTTCTTATAGAGAGAGTTATTTGTAGTTTTATATTATTTTTATTATTACATACATATTTTCGTTATTAAATACAGATTATTTTAACACATTGACTTATATGAATTAATCGCGTAGTTTTATTGTAATTTTAGCTCGCACGCTAATAATAATACCCCATCGCTCGCAATCGGTCACCCGTTCTACTACTAATAACAGTACCGATCAACTGCCAAACGTTGCTGATCGCTCGCTCGAAGCTTTTACCGCTAAGCTACGAAGGACTCGCATTTGTTGAATACTTATCGTTCTTATGTACATTAAAGGAATCGTAGGTTCGATTGTCATCTTTGATTTTTTTTTTTTTTTTTTTTTTATTATTTATTTAGTTTTTTACAATTTTCGTATTTTCGTGCAATTAATACGGATAAATGGTGTATTATTATTCACAGCAAATATGAAATAAATATTTAATAATCGCATGTAGGAATCTACTTACCATATGTAATTATTTTATTTTTTTATAAATTTATTTATTATTTCTATTATATTTCTCTTTTTTAAATATCAAATATTCATACACCATACTGCATATTTTACTATAGCATAATTTTTCTCACAGTAACATCGCAATTTTTAGAATACGATGATCTAGTATTTCTTATACAGTGTTGTCAAAATTATTATTAGATTAGTAATATTTCTTATAAACGTAGCGAAATTGCTCTTATATTATAACATTTCTCTTAGTGTATAATTACCTCGTGGCTTTGTTCTATTTACGTCTTACGTTTGTTTTTTTTTTTCAGAAAAATACAACTTTAAATATAAAGAAGCGTGTATTTCTCAATAGAAAAAAATTTAACACAATTAATTTCAATATCGAATCTTTGTATTTTAATGAAATTTTAAAGTTACAATATTGTAAGAAATAACGCGCCGAGCAAACAATTATTTTCCAAGCACATTCCGTCAAAACGGAAAATTTTCATAAAACCTCCCGTATTTATTTAAATAAGAGGAAGGATTTTGGCGAAGATCGGCAAGCTGAGCATCGCTGCTATGGCGGAGAACTTACTTTGGTCGTCGATGGAACAGCAGTAGGTGTAGCCAAAAGCGACGTTGTCGAAACTCGGGTAAAGTTTCGTGCACTTATTGCGAGCGTCGCACAGAATCTCCTCGGCGGTGATGGCCCTTGGGCGAGGATCGTTTAGCGTGATGAAGACCAAGCCCCTTTTGTTTACCGTGTCGACCACGTATTTGAAGAGGAAATGAGGAACGGGGATCTTGCCGTTGCCGTCCCGGTCGGTCGTGAGTGTGAACAACGTTGCGTTTGCTGTGCGGTTTATGCTTATTTATTTAATTCAATTATCAAACGAATAAATCATCATAATTTGTCGAATGTTCTTACCACCGGTGCCGTTTATCGGCATGACACTGATGCCGCCGGTCCAGACGTCCAAAATGCCCGACATTACGAGAGCTTTCAGACGAACGAATTTTTCGACGAGTTTCCAATTTCCGTCCCTGATGCTCTTCCACATCGGCACGGTGTTGATGTAGAAGAAGGTGCTGTTTTGCTCCGCTCGGTAGTACATGTCAGACCTGGGCGCCAGCATACCCTCGACCAAGTAGTCCGTACCTGCGAAAATCGAGACAGTGTATGAAGTGCATCGTCTCTCTGGTCAGATTATAAAAACGAGATATACATACCAGTCGGCGGTATGATCTTATCGACGAGGGCCGAGTCGTTCAGAAGGGTTTGCAGTCTAGCTCTTTGACTGATCTTGGTGAAAATCGTCGAGTTTATGGTCATGTTCTGGTAGAATGGTCCGATCTCATAAATAGGCGCACCGAGCTCCTTTTGCCGATATCTCGCCATCGCGACGACGCGCGAGTGCACCCAATGAGTTTGACCCAGAGTCTCGTTATGACATATCTGCTCGATACTCGGCACGAAGGAAGAACTCTGGAGGCGGAAACCGATCTGCGCGATCGTGCCGTCTCCGCACGTCGCGTTCGTTCTAATAGCTTCAGCTAACGGTTTACGCGCGCAGGCGATTTTTTCAAACTGCGCGGTGTAATCTGTTCCCATCTGGTTCTAAAGTTTTATGGATGAACGTGGCATTATTATATTAAATTCTAGCAAGTTGTCAAGAAAGTTTTTATCGTGCTTTTCTCACGTATCACCATAGTGCCATGCAAAAATAGGTAGCTTTATTACTGCAAATGATTATAATATACAGCGTGTCCTTTTAGAGGCTTAATGTATTAATAACATCAGATGCAGAGAAAAATGTTATAAATAAAAAACCTTGTTACGTTAAAATTAGTGAATTAATTATTATTTAATTAACTATAAATTAACGGTCAGATTTCTTCGCTATCGAATAGGCTAGCCTTGAGAAAAAAAAAATCAAAAACGGGCAAGTCTTACGATTTTGAATTATACAACGATATGAGGCGATATGTGCGTCGCACCGCTGTGCTTGTTTATCCCCGTTCCGCCGCGAATTTTAATTCTGTTCTTTTTCTACGAATTTGTTAAAACAATAATTGATCGAATTAATGTGAAAACATTAATTAAAATTAAAATACCATCTTACGTAAAAAAGGTTTAAAAAATCCATTGTATTAATTTTTTTAATAACAATAACTTTGATAAAAGAGTTTTTTGAGTAGATTATAAAAATATTAAAATTTTGATAAAGGAAAAACAGATAAGCGAATAAATTTTTTTGGTTTGGCACCGTAAATTTTGATATTGCTCATGTATTGATGATTACGATTTTTCTTTTCAAACTGTTAATAAATTCGTATAAAAATTGAAAAACTGCAATTTATTAAAGAGGATTGAACGTTTTAAAAAATATATTTCATTTCCATAAAGTTTTCAGTTACAATCTTTTACAAAAACTAACATTGATGGTATTCTCGAGTATTTCGAATAAAATGGTTTTAAACTTAAATTTTCTAAGTAATGATTTTTTCAAGAGAGCGAATTTTTATTGAAACTAATTATTTTCTTATTCTATTATTGAATTATTTTTATTTATTATAATAAATAATTTACAAAATTATCAATAATTATTATTAAAAAATTATTTATTTTATTAATTTTTTTTTATTTTATAAAAATTATTCTATATTTAAATTTTATTCAATATTCAAATGTAATGAAAAATGTAAACACTTTTTTTAAATTTTTGAATATTTATTAATTTCATGTCTCTATATTAGAACAAAATACAATAAAATATAATTACGTGTAGAAAATCATACCTTCATTTTTATGTATTACATAAAAACACATGTGTATATACACGTACACTTAATTGTCTATAAAAAAAATTATTCAAAAATAGTAGGACACTTTCGTGTTAAAATTGTAAAAAATAATATGATTTTCCACGGGTAATTATATTTTATTGCATTTTAACCTAATATAGAGACATGAAATTAATAAATACTCATAAGTTTGAAAATTTAAGTTTAAAACAATTTTATGCGAAATACACGAGAATACCATCAATGTTAGTTTTTGTATTTAAAAGATTGTAATTGAAAACTTTATGGAAAAATAATATTTTTTAAAACGTTCAATTCTCTTTAATAGATTGCAGTTTTTTAATTTATATACGAATTTATTCACAGTTTGAAAAGAAAAATCGTAATCATCAGTACGTAAGCAATATCGAAATTTACGGTGCCAAACTAAAAACATTTATTCGCTTATTTGTATTTCCTTTACCAAATTTGAAATGTTTTTATAATTCGCTCAAAAAGCACTTTTATCGATATTATTATTATTAAAAATATCAAAATGATGGATTTTTTATAAACATTTTTTACGTAAATAATCGTTTCCATTTTTTACGTCATAAGATGACATTTAAATTTTAATTAATGTTTGTAGCGTAGCAGTGCGACGCACACATCACCGATTTTTGATTTTTTTTTTTCTCAAGGCTTGCCTACTCGATCGCGAAAAAATCTGATCGGCTGTTATTTTATTGTTAATTAAATAGTAACTAATTCACCAATTTTAACGCAACAAGGTTTTTTATTTATAAAATTTCTCTCTGCATCTGGTGTTATTAATATTCTAAGCGCCTAAAAGGACACGCTGTATAAATGCAGCAAAGCGCGTTTGAAGTTTTATCGTCACATAATACCTTGTTATACTCTGCTTGCTTTTAACGACTTTTATAGAAACTTTAAGGAATACATACGCATATTGCCCGCGTCTTACTTTAGAATTTAATTAAAAAATAAAAGTTGTGCAAAAATAACAACAATAATTTTGTGCATAGAATAACGTATTAATAATAGAAAAAAAAAAAAAAAAAAATTAAATAAAAAAAAGAAAAAATATAATTCATTACCAATCCGAAGATATTAAAATAGCGGCACTTGGCACTGGCCTCGGAAACGGCTAAATCCGTTCTAGAAACGGAGAGATTATCCTGAGGACAGGCGACTCGTATTTGCTTTAAAAATCTTATTCCAGTAGATTTTTTGGGATACTTGAACTCGGTCAAGTTCTGGTGTAATAAGAGCGGCTGACGACCGTTTAAATTATTTTTTAAGTTCACGAAGCAATAGTTTGATTCTACAAATAAAATAATGATTACATCAATAATGTTTATAAGCTTTAATTAAACTTTTTAAATGTACTGCTTAAAATTTTTTTTTTCTTTTTTCTCAAACTTTTTTTATATTAAGCATTAAAGGCACTTAGTTCTATGGAAAAATTTTCACTCTTTAAAGTATCGCGAAATGTAAATTTTTTAATGTTAAAAAAAAAAAAAACAAATACCAAATTTGTAGAAAATAAAAAGAAAACAAAAAATTCAAAACGTCCGAACTTTCGTTTTAAATTGAGACGAGCCCAAGTAAAAGTATATAAAAATGTAAACAAAACTTTAAAAAAACACGTTGCATTTAACAAGTTAATAACATTATATAAATGTACGTAAACTTACGAGCAGGTAAAACGCAACTGAACAGTAAGCACAACCCCACGACGGAACGAAACTTTTCCATTTTTAACTCTTTTTTTTTTTTTCTCTGCAATTCAATTCCCGAACTCGAAAAAAATAGTTGAAAAGACACTGGAAGACCGTTCGAGAAACACTTGCCACTTTTTCGAATATCTCGTCCTTTTATTTTCCGAGCTTATCGTTTCTGGTAAAAAATTTTTCCTCATAAGTTGCGAAGTATATTTGACTTATTGTTTCTTCATATTTTTTTTTTACTTGGATAATAAAAAAATTAATAGATTCGGACATGTGAGTTTTAGAAATAATAAAATTAAGAGTAAATATCATAAAATTAAGAGTCATTTATAAATTTTTATAAAAAAAAAAAAAAAAAAAAAAATCAAATGAATAAATATACGCTCCAATTCGTCGTATATTTGTTTTAACTAAAAATACACCTCTAAACAATATTTACCGTAATTACGTAAAAGTTTTCATGTGACATACGACTCCGATTTCAAATTTCCAATCAAAAACACGCGCTAACAAACTCGTGTATTACTCATATCATTTTCCAAACTAAAAGAAAAAAAAAAGAAGCCGTCGCGGGACGGCTGACAGATGTTAAACATAATTTATTATTTATTATATTATGAAATTAAAACGAAGATTAATAATATCTGAAAATATATAATTTTTTGTGTAAAAATGTGTATATATGTATTAAAAAAATATAAATGTATTAAAAGGCAATATTCGTTATACAATTGGAACAAAAGGGCTTTTATTAAATATAATTTAACGTATATAAAAAATGAATTTTATCATTCATGATCGAATCGATGGATATGGCAGTAGTACAGCTCATCGAACTTGTAATTGTTCTAGAGGAAAGCATAAAAGAAATATCAAAATAATGTTTAATGTATATAATATTGCAAAATGAAGTACCCAAGATTACTATTATCAAATAATTTTCAAAAATTTCTTACTACTTTTCATAAACGTATGTTAATATAATAAGACAAAATAGCAAAGTTTCGTTTCAAACTAGATAAAACATAAAATTACATGATTCCTCACACTTCATTATCAGTTGAAATACATTTACCTCAAACTTTCGTGATTCATATTCAACGATATGTGATGGACAATTTTTTTTTTATTTTACACGCAGTAAGACAAACATTAACGAATATTTAACAAAAAGAATAAAATATATAACAAAAAGAAACACTAGTTAACTTTGATAATTTATAATAACAAAAAAAAAAAAAAAAAGAAAATGCTTTTCAATATAACATCATTGTATATTACCACTTAAAAAAAAATTTTTTAATTTACAGGTATACACAGTGTGTCCCATGGAAAACGGAACTTTTTCAAAACATCGATTTATATTGGCGCCACCTATTGGTGGATGTTAGCAATGGAAAGGTCCATTCTTAACTGATATCTTGTCAAAATTTTATGACATTTGGTTCAATGGAAACCAAAATATCGCGCTCAAAGTGACAGTGTGTTTGTGGCATCGGTCGAAAAATGAACTTTGAACAAAGAGCAAATATTAAGTTCTGTTTTAAACTCGGTAAATCCTTTACTGAGACGCATAATTTGCTGAAACAAGTTTATGGCGATAATCGTCTATCCCGTACCAGAGTGTATGAGTGGTATAAGCGGTTCCAGGAAGGTCGTGAAGACATTCAGGACGACGAACATCCAGGTCCTTCGAATACCGTGGTTACTCAAAGTAACATTGAAAAAGTGCGTGAATTTATAAAAAATGAGCCAAAATCTTCATTGCGATACATGGAAATGAAATTGAATATGTCCAAAAATTCAATTCATCGCATTTTGACCGATCATTTGAATCTACGGAAGGTGTGTGCACGCTTTGTTCCACACAAATTGACCGACTACGAAAAATTGCTCCGAATTCAACATTGTAAGGATTTGATTAAAGAGTCAAAAAAGGACCCAAACTTGAAATATTCAATAGTGACTGGTGACGAGACATGGTGTTTTCAATATGATCCCGAAACCAAGCGTCAATATGATCCCGAAACCAAGCGTCAAAGTGCTGAATGGAAGCACCCAACCGAGCCCAATCCGAAAAAAGTCGTCTTGAAAAGTCAAAAGTGAAGTGACAATGTTGATTTGTTTCTACGATTCGGAGGATATTATTCATCGTGAATTCGTTCCACCTGGTCAAACGATTACTGCTGTGTTTTATCTTGGTGTTATGAAGCGTTTGCTCAGCCGTATTCTTCGTGTGCGGCCACAATACCGTGAAAAAGGGAGCTGGCGTTTGTTGCATGATAATGCCCCGTCTCATCGATCGAACTTGATCACGGATTTTTTTATCAAAAATTCCATTTTAATCATCAACCATTCACCGCACTCGCTGGATTTGGCTCCGTGCGACTTCTACTTGTTCTCCAAATTGCACTTGCCTATGAAAGGAAAACGTTATGCCGACGTAGAGGCCATCCAAAGAGCGACGACCGACATACTAAAGTCGATGGATAAAAATGATCTCAAAAACTCATTCAATATGTTAATTGATCGTGCAAAACGTTGTAATGATGCGGAAGGAGACTATTTTGAATGAAATAAATGAGATTTGCCGGAATATTGAGTTTTTGTCTTTATTTTGAAAAAGTTTCGTTTTCCATGGGACACCTGTGTATGTTATTAAACATTTGTTACCTATACCTATAATTGTTTTCTCGATTAAAATATATACTTCTGATTTAAACTTTCCCATCATCTCTCGCTCATCGACGCTCCTATTGGCTTCATAGGAGAGAAAATTAAAGAGCCGAAGTTTAAAGCAGGGAGGACATTGTAACGCCCGCAAGCTCTCTCTCTCTCTCTCTCTCTCTTAGTTGTACATACTACAGTATATGTATACATATACACAGGTCGCCGAGAACCGACGGAGGAAAATAAATAAGCTCTCGGAAGCAGATCGATGTGTTGAGATCACTGTCGGTGCCCAGTGCGAGCGGCAATTACTCGACGACGTTTCTTTCTCGCCTTCCTCCGAGCGCAGTCTGCATCCCAAACATCCTTATTTCAAACAGTTTATAGTACATCTAAAAGCGAACATAACTTAAGGGGAGGTTCTCATCAAGCACGACCAAAAAATCAATTTTTTTTTTTTTGCTTAAAAAGTTGGCAAATGTCTCGTAGAATAAACGCTCGTGAAACCCGTTTTGCCGAATTCAATTTATTTTTAAAGTTATAGTCAAAAAACCGAAGTCGTCTTTTTACGTACTAAATCGCGTACTAAAACTTTAAACGCGTTTTTCTCGAAACCATGTTTTTTGAGACGGGCGGCAAGATATCTCAAAAACTATTATAGATATCAAAATGAATTTTTTTTTATTTTAAAGATAATTAAATTTGCTGGATCTTGACCTAAAATTATAATTTTACAATGATTATTTTTATTGTTATTGCACTTTTTAGAGCAAAAAAAAGTGCAAAAAATATTTTTTTTTTTTGCAAGTCCGCCATTTTGTTAATTTTTAACTTTTCTTCGTGATTTTAGTTCAAAATCCAGCAAATGTCTTCTAGTTTATAACAAACTTCGATTTTTTGATTTCAGACAAAAATTGGATGAGTTACCTTGCCGCCTGTGGAGATGTCTTTTTTATCGATGACTATTTTTCAATGCATATAACTAATAAACTATTCAGTATTTTTGTTCAAAAAAATTTGTAAAAGTAGTTAATAACATACTTAATAAGTACCAAAAAACTTGACTACTTTATTTATTTTCTTCTATGAGAAAAAAAAATCGCGAAAATCACGTAATTTTTCGGTCGCTAGATGAGAACCTCCCCTTAAAGCGACATTCGCTATTTTGCAGCTTGCAGACGAACCGATCGATCGGCCGCGCGTCTCCTCCCCGATCGCTTTAGACAAAAAACGTTCGCGGATGCATGCGACGTTACGAGGCTTATTCTTTACCGAATTATCGTGTTTAGCTGATTTATCGATTTTTGGTTCAAGTAAAATTTAAAAAATGGATTTTTCTTTTAGATAGAAAATTATATCAAAGAGATAAGTTTCACGGAGAAACATACGTAGACTGCGTATGCGATATATATATATATACACACACACATACATATATTTATACATGTACAGCGTAAAACTCGACGTTGAATACGCAATAGGTTCGTTCCAACGATTCCATCCTACTTTTCTTTCCATCTCTCCCTCAAGGCTCTCGTCTTTCTTCCCTGCACTTTTGTCCCGTAATTTACTTACCCCGACAGCTCGTCTACACTGGCTAATTTATTATGTCATCGACGCTTAGACGCGAAACGAACCCGACTCAAGCACGCACATGGAATTTCAAATGGGAATCGGTAAAATAAAAAAAAAAAAAAAAAAAAAAACCAAAACACGTAGAAAGCGTTCGCCTGTAAATAAGATGAAAGAGAGAGAGAGAGAGAGAGTGAGAGAGAGAAAAGAGTCGCAAATTATTAAAATACCAATATATCAAGCGATGCGTAGCTTTTCCAAGGATCTTTATGGAACGTAAATTGACAAAACAAATTCTTTTCTTTTTCTAATTATATTCTAGCCATATAATTGATCTTCTACTTTTATTAAATTTCACGTTATTTATGCTATTTAAAATTAAGTGAATTCCGAGCTCGGTTAAAAATTAACTATTTTACGTTAACTTTGACTGAATACGATTAAATTATAAAAATTTTATCTTGATACTTTGTCAAAAAAAATTATGCCTTTACGGTTATAAAATTCTCTGATATCATTTTTTACTTTAAATATTTACAAATTAACAAGTCACAAGTTTATATCGATATATCATTCATCTGATCCATAAAGGAAATTTCAGGCACATATTATTTTCATTTTTGATCTTAAATTTATATACAATTCATACACACACACATATATATATATATATATATATATATATATATATATATATTAATAAAAAATAAAAGAATATTCTGAAGCATCTTTTTCTGCGTATTAGCATCATTTAGAGTTTCTTAAAAATTAAAAAAAATAGTGAATAACAATTTTTAATCACGTCGATAAATCGAAGAAAGTTATTTTTATCGAACGGCTGGTCACGTTTTTGAAAATATGCTATCAAAGATATCGAGATTCTGTCGAATAATAAAAAGAGACAAGAAAAAAAAACAAAAAAGGAGGTAGAAAGTTGCGGCATTGCAATGAGACAAAAGATAAAATTGAAAGGAGGCGCATAAAACAAGGAAGGCAAAGTAAAGGAAAAGAGTAAGCAGGGAACGACGTTGGATGACAACAAAAGAAAAAGAGACTCGAGTACTCGAAGATATCGAGACAAAATAAAGAAGAGAGAGAGCAAATAAAGTAAAGCAGGTACAAATATCACGGATGAAGTAACCGACAGATGAGGAAGCTAAACCATGAATTCTTCCATGGAGTTACTTGTTTATGTAGAAAGTGATAATGTACTTCGACGATGCAGTTTCATATATACATACACACACACACACACACACACACACAGACATATATATATATATATATATGTAGGGCCAAATATTATTGTAACACAAGCTCGTACCGCTAAAGGAAAAGCGTGACGAGATTAGTATTGAAAATGTTCAAAGCCACCGGCGTATTGGTTTACCTTTTTGGAGACGAACGGCGTTTGAAAGTCGAAAAAAAAAGCTGCCGCTTCTTTTTAGACCGACGTCAGCGTTAAAACAGACAAGCGTCGTCGAGGCAAAAAGATTTTAAGATGAAGTTATCAACGACGTTTGGCTGGTATGAATAAATGATACGCAAACGCGTGCGAGTTCAGTGAGAGATTGAGAGTCACGCGAATAACAGCCCGAGAAGCCCGAGTGAGGTCTTGGGTACGCGAACACTGAGTGTGCGAATCATTTCTTATTTTTGCTTCGTTCTTTTTATGTTTATTATAAAAAAATTATATTATACATAATACACATTTAAAACATTTATTTATTTGAAATACGTGTAACTTTCGAACTACTTACTGATCCCACATTAATGTATATATATTAGGTGTAGTAAAAAGAAATCCATTATTTTTGTATTAAATTGAAGGTTTTATTTAGCATAGATAGAATGATACGATTTAGATCAAATATGCACCGTTTTGTTCGATAACTTGTTGCCATTTTGGAAGTAATTTCATAATGCCTCTCTCGCAGAAACCCTTGTCCCTATTGTCAAAAAACTGGGACAGTCGATTTTCACAATCTTCTCTTGAGGCGAATTTTTCACCTACCTGCAAAATCATTCGTCATAAATAGGAACAGGTGGTAATCACGTGGTGCCAGGTCCGGACTATAAGGTGGATGCATAAGAACTTCCCAACCAAGCTCCCGGAGCTTCTGGCGAGTCACTATCGATGTATGCGGCCTGGCGTTGTCCTGATGGAACACAATTCCTCTCCTATTGGCCAAAGCTGGCCGCTTCTGGGCGATTGCTTCTTTCAGACGGTCTAATTGTTGACAGTACAGGTCTTAAGAGTTCGGCCGTAGGGGAGCAGCTTCATAGTAGATGATTCCCTGCCAGTCCCACCAAACACACAGCAAAACCTTCCTGACTGTCAATCCTAGCTTGGCCACCGTTTGCGCCGGCTCACCGCGATTTGACCACGACCGTTGTCGCTTGACGTTGTCGTAAGTAACCCACTTTTCATCACCAGTAACCATCCACTTCAGAAATGGATCGATATTGTTGCGATTCAGCAGCGATTCGCAGATGGAAATTCGGTCCATGAGGTTTCTTTGCGATAGCTCGTGTGGCACCCATACATCGAACTTCTTTTTGTATTCAGCCTTATTTAAGTGGTTCCAAACGGTTTTTTGTGCAATGTTTAGCTCCTGGGCAATCGAAACAGTGCTTACGTGACGGTCGGACTCGACGATTTCCATTATTTTATCGATATTTTCGACAATTGGTCTTCCAGAGCGTGGTGCATCTTTGACGTCAAAATTACCGGAACGGAATCGACGAAACCAAAATTGCGCGTGATTGGCTGTTACAGTATCAGGACCATAAACAATATTCACATTTTCAGCTGCCTGGCTTGCGTTTTCGCCTTTATCGAAGAAAAACTGTAAAATATGGCGTATTTTCTCTTTGTTGGTGTCCATCTTTGACGCGTACTAAAAAAATACTGAGTCAAGCAATTACAAAACTGTATCAGAAGCTTTTTTAGTACGAAATCTTATCTTTCTAACGCCATCTAGTGTAACCCGATCGCACTTTTACAACGGGAGATACAGACTACTAAAGCCATCTATTGGCAAAATAATGGATTACTTTTTACTACACCTAATATATATATATATAAGTTTTTGTTTTATTTGAAAAAAAAAAATACGATTTAGTTATAGGTAACGATCGTAAATTTATTTCTAAATCTATTGTAAATTTATTAATTTTAAATATTTAAACTTGACACATTTACATATATTTTTTTATATTTTGAAGGCCACGCACAACGTAACGAAAAAAAAAAACTAATAGTAAGGTTATGCCAAGCTAAACTGTCAGGCATTTTAAATCGTTTAGAACGTATGTACGTACGTGTATATATAGGGTGATTCATTATGTTTGGTTTTTAATCTCAAATAAAAGACATAAAGTTGAATTCTATAGTAAAAATTTTATTGTGAGTCGAAAGAATAATCTATGACATTTATTTTTTAAAGATTATCTCATTTAAATGTTGACCACAACTACGCCGTAAATGGTCCATCCTGAGGGTCCAATTTTGGACGATGCGTTCCAGCGTAGCGACCGGTATCTCGCGAATGACACGAGTAATGTTGGCTTGCAAAGCGTCGATTGAAGCTGGCTTATCCCTGAAGACCGGAGACTTCGTGTAACTCCAAAGAAAATAATCTAAAGGTGTGATATCACACGATCTAGGCGGCCAATTTACTAGTCCAAAACGTGAAATCAGGTTCTCACCTAAATGATTTCTCAATAAGTCCATTGTTTCTCTCACTGTATGCGAAGTAGCGCCGTCTTGTTAGAACCAAAGTTCACCGATACCACGGGCTTCAATTTCAGGTAGCAAAAATCCGTTGTCATGGTGCTATAGCGGTCGCCATTGACGGTTACGTTACAACCGGATACATTTTAAAAGAAATATGGACCGATGATTCCACCGGCCCATAAACCACACCAAACTGTGCATTTCTGTGGCTTTAGTGATAGCTATTGAAACTCTTCAGGTTGTTCATCAGCCCAAATACGGCAATTCTGCTTATTGACGTATCCATTGAGCCAAAAATACGCCTTATCACTCAACAAAATTTCGCGATAAAACAGGGGATTTTCATTAAGCTGATTCAGAGCCCATTCACCAAAAACACGACGCAAACCTAAGTCGCCCGGCTTCAATTCTTGCACGGGTTGAAGTTTGTATGTCTTAAAACCAAGATCTTTACGTAAAATACGTCAAGTTGTTGCGTACGACAAACCAAGCTGTTGAGAACGACGCCGAATGGATTCGTCACAGTCTTCAGCCACACTCTCAGCTACAGCCGCTATATTCTCTTTACTACGTGCTGGATGTGGTCTAATCGGTCGAGTATCATCCAATAATGTATGCTGGGTTTCAAATTTGCGGATGGTATTGGCTATAGTGGTTTCGGTAGGTCGACGATGCACACTATAAGTTGCTCTAAGAGCACGAAAAACATTTCTCACAGAACGCTGATTTTTGTAATACAGCTGAACAATTTGGATACGCTGTTGCGGTGTAAGTCTTTCCATGATGATTTGTCAAACAATACTGAATAAAACTTACATTACAGTTTGACAGCAGTCACGCGTCATCTGTAAAAAAAAGCCTATTGAAAATCAAACCTCATAATGAATCACCCAGTACATTTATATTTATGGAGTAGTCGGAAAATCAAGCAAATTCCTCGGTCAACTTTCATCAACGAAGCGGTCGAACCAACGCCGCAAATAAAGACCGGAAGGTTCAACTCCACAGAGACAGAAGATGACCCACGAAGGCAAAGAGATTCTTTTGTCGGTAAGGAAAAAAAAAACAACGGCAACCTGTGGATTTTCCGGAAATACCGCACGGACGTATAGTATAGCTGTATTATTTGCGTGACGTCACTCGCTTAGGATTGCCTGGATTATTTTGTAAAGCGTTGTTTTCTTTTTCTTCTTTTTTAGTAGAAAGAGATTGAACGAATGTGACTTCGATTTATGGGACATCTACTATATTTTCCTGTCACTTAACCGAGCCTCTCTACTTTGCGCAATTTTGCTCGATCGAGTTGAGAATTAGTTATTTGTTTGTTTTACAGCTTACTTTTGAATAGCCTACGGGTTTTCCAGTAGTTCTATTGACGTAATAATATTTCACTCTCATTTTATCAAGCCAGTCAAATAAACTTTTCAGTGTATTCTTTCAAATTCCATAAGTTTTTTTTTTAATTTTATATTCATTTTTACGTTATACCAATGATAAAATAAAATATCGTTTATACCAGATAGAAAAAAAAAAAAAAAAAAACAAATACAGCAGTAAATCAAAACAAATTTGTTTCCGAAAATTAAAACATCAATGTTTTAGATAACATCGTCGGATGTGTTTTAGTATTAAGGTAATACTCGATAAACGACATTCAAATAGATTCATAAGTAAACTTGTAATGATTCACCTCGAGCTGCGCTTTGTATTAAAAAACGTTTTGTACAGGGTGCGTACGGTATTTGAGGACAACTTGAGAGTAAAATTAATTAGCTTGTATTTTTAATAAAATTTAATGAAATTTTAGGAATTTTTTATACAACGTTAAATTAATACATGGCTATAAAGTTATTCAATAAAATCGTCATTAGCAGCAATAACCTCTTTGATCCGGGTCCGGAAACGATTACATGTCCAAATCAAATGCTCCTTGTTCATATTGACCATAACAGCATTAATAACAGTCTTCAGCAAAGAAGTGGTGTTATGAGGACGCTTATTGGTCTCACGCTCAACTACGCCCCATACGTAATAATCCAAAGGATTAAGGTCTGGGGAGCTAGGTGGTCATAGGTTCGGTGTTATGTGGTCATGAAAATTTTCGGCCATCCAATCTTGTGTCGCCATCGCTTTATGTGAAGGAGCAGAGTCTTGTTGAAAAATGTATGGTCTGCCTCCGCTTACATTGTTTATCCAGGGTTTCACTACCGTCTCCAAAACCTCGATGTATGCAGCAGAGTTCACTCGAAGTCCTTGAGTAAAAAAGTGTAGTGGCATAACATGTCCTTCGTTGCTGACAACACCTAAAACCATAACAGTGGCTGGAAATTTTGTGTATATAACAACAGGAACCTCCATAGGATTTGAACATAGCCATCTGTCATTTCTGCGATTGGTCTTTTGATCTTGGTCAAAATTTTTTTAGTCGGAAAAAACCATAACATTTTGGGCGCCTCAGGGTGTTTGATTTTGTTTAAAAGACGTTTTGATCGGAGAACTCTCTGTTCCCGTGTTCGTTCCGACATGAACTGTCCTCTGCGCATTACGTAAGACTTATACCGAAGGTCTTCGTGGACAACTCTACGAATAAGGCGCTCAGAAACATGAAGCTCACTCGCAAGGACCCTCATTGATTTTGAAGGGTCCTCGTCTATGATCGCTTGCACTTGCTCTAAAAATTCTGCAGATCGGACAGTGTCAGAACGTTTTTCGTGCTTTTTGCGTTTTGCAACCGATTCTGTATCGGCTCCTGATGCTTCCAATTCACGGCGAACCTTATGCACGAATGAACGGGCGCAATTAAGAAAATTAGAGATCTCTAAATCTGTATGGTTCGCACATATAGCGACGATGACAACATGTCTCTTCATTTTTTGAGTGATGTTGTAGTCCGCCATTTCTTATCTGAAAAGGAAAAAAAATAAAAAAAAAAATTCGCGAAGTTATTGTCACATTTATGCATGTCCTCAAATACCGTACGCACCCTGTATAATAGTTGTTCACCGCGTGGATTGAATCGAAATATATACACCGGCAACGCGATATACTCAGTCGTATTTTAAGCGATAATTAAAAATCTTCAAACATGTCGATATATTTTAATAGTTCATATAAAAAAGTTCTATATTTTAAAACATTTTAACTTCAAGTTTAACCTCTTCCCATGCTTTAACGAGTCTGACCCGTGATGAAGATTTTGACTTAAACATGAATATGACGAGTCAGGCTCGTGAAAAGATAGTCGGACCAAACATAAACATCACGAGCCAGGCTCGTTAACAAAAACATCGTAACATAACGATCGTAATTCAATGTTAATTCCTATCAGTACGCCACGAGAGTTAACCGCGTTTCTCATAGTTGCTTTTACAAAGCAATTTAGTTATTTCAATTTAATAAACCTCTACAAAATGCAAAACACACAAATTTAAATGAAAGCAGTGATAGTTACGGCATTTACGTTTCGGCTCGCATTGTCACCGCTTTCGATCATCAGTCTGGCTTTCTTACCACGCGTTGACGCCTAGCACTTGGGCCCAAGTTTCGTAGAGCTAAATGGCACGGGAAGAGGTTAACAGTTTGGTTGTGTAATAGTAAAGTAAATAGATAAATCGTATGTAATTTAATCGGATTAATGAATGATAATAATTAATGTATTAATTTAACTGATAGAGAATAGTTCCATAACCACAAATACTTGTTGAATAATTATCGTTCTTATGTACATTAAAGGAATCGTAGGTTCGATTCCCGTCTAGGATAATTTTTTTTTTTTTTTTTTATTAATTTTTTAACAATCTTCGTATTTTTGCGTAATTAATACGGATAAATGGTGTGTTATTATTCACAGCAAATATAAAATAAATATTTAATAATGGCATGTAGGAATCTACTTACCATATGTAATTATTTGATTTTTTTATAAATTTATTTATTATTTCTATTATATTTCGAAAGTAAAAAATAATTTTCACAAACAAAATGAGCCAGAAACTAAGTTTTCTTCTTTTTCACGGGTTTTATCGTAATTTTTTACTGTCGTTCAAAAATGTTGCAGTGGCACTTTTATAGACCTAAAACACTACCGCGATATATTTTAATAATAAATGTTAAGAAATCTTATGTACTTTACATATTATGTTTATTTCAAATTTATTTTATATAATATATAATAATTAATAAATTAATTTTCATTACTTGTATAATAAAAACTCTTTTTTAAATATCAAATATTCATACACCATACTGCATATTTTACTATAGCATAATTTTTCTCACAGTAACATCGCAATTATTAGAATACGATAATCTAGTATTTCTTATACAGTGTTGTCAAAATTATTATGAGATTAGTAATATTTCTTATAAACGTAGCGAAATTACTCTTATATTATAACATTTCTCTCAGTGTATATTTACCTCGTGGCTTCGTTTTATTTTCGTCTTTCGTTTATTTTTATTTGTTAGTTTGTTTTTTTCAAAAAAATAAAACTTTATATACAAAGAAGCGCGTATTTCGCAATAGAAAAAAACCAAACAAAATTAATTTCAAATTCGAATATTTTTAGCCTTATAAAATTCCAAAGTTACAATATTGTAAGAATCAGCACGACGAGCAAACAATTATTTTCCAAGCACATTCCCTATCAAAACGGAAAAAAGAGGAAGGGCTTTGTCGAAGATGGGCAAGCCAAGGTTCCTTGCGATGCTGGCGAACTTGCTATCCTTGTCGACGGTACAGCAGTAGGTGTAGCCCAAAGCGACGTTGTCGAAACTCGGGTAAAGTTTCGTGCACTTATTGCGAGCGTTGCACAGAATCTCCTCGGCGGTGATGGCCCTTGGGCGAGGATCGTTAAGCGTGATGAAGACCAAGCCCCTTTTGTTTACCGTGTCGACCACGTATTTGAAGAGGAATCGAGGAACGGGGATCGTGCCGTTGCCGTCCCGGTCGGTCGTCAGCGTGAACAACGTTGCGTTTGCTGTGCGGTTTATGTTTATTTATTTAATTCAATTATCAAACGAATAAATCATCATTATTTGTCGAATGTTCTTACCACCGGTGCCGTTTATCGGCATTACGTCGATGCCGCCGGTCCAGACGTCCAAGTTGCCCGGCATTACGAGAGCCTTCAGACGAACGAATTTTTCGACGAGTTTCCAATTTCCGTCCCTGATGCTCTTCCACATCGGCACGGTGTTGATGTAGAAGAACGTGCTGTTTTGCTGCGCTCGGTAGTACATGTCAGATCTGGGCGCCAGCATACCCTCGACCAAGTAGTCCGTACCTGCAAAAGTCGAGCCAGTGTGTGAAGTGCATCGTCCCTCTGGTCAGATTTTAAAAACGAGATATACATACCATTCGGCGCTATGATCTTATCGACGAGGGCCGAGTCGTTCAGAAGGGTTTGCAGTCTAGCTCTCTGACTGATCTTGGTGAAAATCGTCGAGTTTATGGTCATGTTCTGGTAGAATGGTCCGATCTCATAAATAGGCGCACCGAGCTCCTTTTGCCGATATTTCGCCATCGCGACGACGCGCGAGTGCACCCAATGAGTTTGACCCAGAGTCTCGTTATGACATATCTGCTCGATACTCGGCACGAAGGAAGAACTCTGGAGGCGGAAACCGATCTGCGCGATCGTGCCGTTCGGGCACGTCGCGTTCGTATTAATAGCTTCAGCCTTTGGTGTACTTGCGCAGTAGATTTTTTTAAACTGTGCGGTACTGCCCGTTCCCAGCTGTTTTTAAAGTTTTTAAAGATTAACGTGGCGTTATCATATTGAAAAATTCTATCAAGTTATCGAGAAAGTTTAGATTGAGCTTTTCTCACGTATTGCTATAATGTCATGCAAAAATTTTTTGCTTTATTACTGCAAATGATTATAATATATAAATTCAGAGAAGCGCATTTAAAGTTTTATCGTCACATAATACTTTGCTTGCGTCTAACGGCTTTCTTAGAAACTTTAAGAAATACATGCGCATATTGCCCGCGTCTTACTTTAGAAATTAATTAAAAAATAAAAGTCGTGAAGAAATAACAACAAGAACTCTGTACATAGAATAATGTATTAAAAACAAAAAAAACAAAAAAATTAAATAAAAAAAAGAAAAAATATAATTCATTACCAATTCGAAGATATTAAAATAGCGGCACTTGGCACTGGCCTCGGAAACGGCTAAATCCGTTCTAGAAACGGAGAGATTATCCTGAGGACAGGCGACTCGTATTTGCTTTAAAAATCTTATTCCAGTAGATTTTTTGGGATACTCGAACTCGGTCAAGTTCTGGTGTAATAAGAGCGGCTGACGACCGTTTAAATTATTTTTTAAGTTCACGAAGCAATAGTTTGATTCTACAAATAAAATAATGATTACATCGATAATGTTTATAAGCTTTAATTAAACTTTTTAAATGTACTGCTTAAAATTTTTTTTTTCTTTTTTCTCAAACTTTTTTTATATTAAGCATTAAAGGCACTTAGTTCTATGGAAAAATTTTCACTCTTTAAAGTATCGCGAAATGTAAATTTTTTAATGTTAAAAAAAAAAAAAAAAAAAAATACCAAATTTGCAGAAAATAAAAAGAAAACAAAAAATTCAAAACGTCCGAACTTTCGTTTTAAATCGAGACGAGCCCAAGTAAAAGTATATAAAAATGTAAACAAAACTTTAAAAAAACACGTTGCATTTAACAAGTTAATAACATTATATAAATGTACGTAGACTTACGAGCAGGTAAAACGCAACTGAACAGTAAGCACAACCCCACGACGGAACGAAACTTTTCCATTTTTAACTCTTTTTTTTTTTTTTTTCTCTGCAATTCAATTCCCGAACTCGAAAAAAATAGTTGAAAAGACACTGGAAGACCGTTCGAGAGACACTTGCCACTTTTTCGAATATCTCGTCCTTTTATTCTCCGAGCTTATCGTTTCTGGTAAAAAATTTTTCGTCATAAGTTGCGACATATATTTGACTTAGGGTTTCTTCATATTTTTTTTTTTACTTCGATAATAAAAGAAGAATTAGAACGATTCTAATCTCGCTGCGTACAAAACTGATACTGAGTGACTATACATTGATACAAACTTATATGACTAAGTTAAATATAGCGATTCTTGTTATACTTTGAGCTTATAAAGATTTTAATTAGAAATATGAACAAATAAATAATAAAGGGAAAGAAACAGGTTAAATTAAATTTAAACGTCTTAAATTTTTTTTAATTCTGCACTTATAGTTGCTGAATTGATGTACGTAACTATCGATGATTGTGAATTTTGGAAGCTCCTTGATTAAATATAAATAGATACGGACATGTGAGTTTTAGAAATAATAAAATTAAGAGTAAATATCATAAAATTAAGAGTCATTTATAAATTTCGATAAAAAAAAAAAAAAAAAAAAAAAAAACAATAAAATGAATAAATGTACGCGCCAATTCGTCGTATATTTGTTTTAACTAAAAATACACCTCTAAACTATATTTGCCGTAATTACGTAAAAATATTTCATTTGACACATGACCCCGATTTCAAATTTCAAATCAAAAACTCGCGCTAACAAACTCGTGTATTACTCATATCATTTTCCAAAGTAAAAGAAAAAAAAATGAAGCCGTCGCGGGACGGCTAACAGATGTGAAACACATAATTTATTATTGATTATATTATGAAATTAAAAAGAAGATTAATAATTTCTGAAAATATATAATTTTTTGTGTAAAAATGTGTACATATGTATTAAAAAAATATAAATGTATTAAAAGGCAATATTCGTTATACAATTGGAACAAAAGGGCTTTTATTAAATATAATTTAACGTATATAAAAAATAAATTCTATCATTCATATGTAACGTCGGTACACGATCTTCGTTTTTTTTTTCCTGCATCGGCCAATAAGTTTTCTCCCTGCTCTTCCTGTCTACCCTCGCTTGTCAATGGGAAAGATGCGCGACGATTGTATCGACCGCCCGCATCGATCTATACCCAAGGGCTAAAATAATAAATAGGTCATTAAAAAAATTTAAGTAAGCAAGTTGTTAGTTGTTTTAACCTAGTTTCAAAAATAACGGTACATTAAATAATATTAAAATAATATAAGAACCTCAATGACTAATCAAAAGAATGGAAAATGCGATTTTCAAAAATACCACTTAAGACATATTTTTGTACATTATGTAAATATAAAATAATTTCAATCAAAAATGTTTCGCGCACGATCACGAAATAAAAATTTATTCTTGCAAATATTACACAATTAAAACGATAATGCCTTTTCTCGAAAATACGAATAGACGAAATACAAATATAAAAAAAAAAAAAAAAATTCGTTCAAAGAATAAAATATTTTCATTCATTGAAATTGTTTTATTTATATATATATATATATATATATATATATATATATATATATATATATATATATATATATATATATATCCACTCGATTAAGTTTAATTTCAAATCTTTTAAATAACTTAAAATTCTTAAATAAATTTTTAAAAGTTACGTATTTTTCTTTAATAAAAATACCTGCGTGAAACAATTTTTTTTTTTTTTTTTTTTTTTTTGTTTAAATTATTTTTATTGTATTACGTTGAACGTGCACATCATTGAATAACGAATTCATACCTTTATATACTATGAAAACTAATAGTATTGTTGACAATTACAAGCAGTTTATTTAAAACAATAAACATCGAAAATATATGTATATTTACGTAAAAATAGCTGCTATCATCAAACTTAATTTAATTATTGTTGAATTATACTTTTTTTTTTTATTTTGAATAATGTAACTATCTTTTCTTTAAAAAAAAAAAAAAAAGTATATACTGTTACAAACATTTATAAAAAGATTTTTACAGAAATATCTGCAATAATGTTTCACTAAAACAAATCTCCCAATAATTTAATTTCGCGAACGGCCTGACCATGTTCTTTTTTTTAAATAAAATATTAAAATACGATGACTGTATACAAAATGATTTTCTTGAAATAAAAAGATAAAGTACTAATATAATACGTAATTTTTGCTGCATTTCTTTTTCTCCCTCTTTTTGTGTTATTTTAAACGCTGCTCAAACAGCTTCATATACAAACATTTAAATATCATTTAAATCATAAGTCATTTCTATAATTGTCTAGATTTTATGCAATAATAATATTAAAATTAAATTAATTATTATCGAAGTGAATTTTATATATATAAAATAATAATTATTAAATAAAATTTACCAAGTAAATTATTACTAAAATATGTTTTGCATAATACTCATTTCGTATTAATGGTAAATTCAATATTTAATTGAACAAAAACCATAATAAGTGTTATTATCAGTCATTAAACTACAGACAATTATAAAAACATATATTTAAGTTAAATTTTTTATTAAAAATCTAATAGAACGTTACTAATATAATAGTAATGTCTAACAAGACTGAAAAACTAAAGCATCAAGGCCAAATGAAAATGACCAACAAAAATAAAAAAAAAATTTTAATAATAATAATAATAATAATAATAAAAAATAACTTTAATAAAATATTAACAAAAATTATAACTTTAGTTAGAATTAAGCTACGAACTTAAATCTTTTTTCGTAGCATAATTCAAGTTTTACGCAGATTAATATTATGATAAAATATCGTAAAAATTAAATAGTATTAATATTAGTTTTTAAGTTTTATAATAATTCTTGTGAAAATGGACATCCTCTCTCGATCTCTCCCTCCCTCGGACCAAGAGGCCCGCCGCGAAGAGGAGGCCCGAAAAACTTGTCCTTATCCGAATTTTCTGACCATTAGGAAAATTGCGGGATAGCTCGGTCAACGTGCAAACAAAATTTTAAATTGAATTTTATATACCGCGCAAAATTTTGGGTTAAGCAGCAGATCTCAGGCAGCACTCGAGGACACGAGGAACACACTACTTCGGAGAGTGTCCAGAGTCGTTCATTTTCGCCAGATTAACAGTTCCAATCACCAGCAGCAGAAGAATAAAATAATTTAAAAATACATTTTTTTTTTTAAACCGTTCTTCTCAAAGCGACTATTTCAAACATTCATCGTTTGAGTATTCATCGTTTATCGCCAGCGGATTTCACAGAGAAAGAGAGAGAGAGAAAGAGAGGGGAGGGGGAGGATTGGCCATATTTGCAGTTTCACCAGAATAAACAGTAAGTTAACAAAAAATTTTTTCTTTTTCTCGTCTTTCTCCTTCTCACATACTCTCTTTGTCTTCCGAAAAGTAAAGTTGGCCGGAATTTCGGCTGACTACCTTTTACCCAAGAAACAATACTGGATAGGTCCTTTTCCAGAGCGACGTAGCTGTAGCTAAGTTTCGGCATACACGTACGCTCAGTCCCGCAAAACTTAACCTTCCTAAAAAAACAAAAAAAAAAGAATTAAAAACAAACTTGCAGACTCTCCTCCGTCATCCCGAGCCCATAAGCTTAACTGCTTGGGCTCAAAACGGCGAATATTTGGTTGCGTTGCATTAAGCCTACGCAACGTAAACGTCACCCCGACGTTACACATAATCAAATCCCCGGATATGGCAGTAGTACAGCTCATCGAAGTTTTAATTGTTCTAGAGGTCAGCATAAACGAAATATCAAAATAATGTTTAAAGTATATAACATTGAGGAATGAAGTACCCAAGATTATTTGTAAAAATTAAAAGTGAAATTTGATTTTTCGTAAATAAATTGCCATTATAAAATAATATTTAAAGAAATGTTTCAATAATCTGAAAAATTGTAAGTACTTTACTAGATATTTAATACTTTTTCATTCGAAAGAAGATTCATCTTTATTGGATGAAAATTGTTAAAATGGCCTTTTTATTCTAATATATCACAATATCACTAATATCAAAATTATACACTTTCGTTTCAAAGAACGATCAACTAAAAAATATTGCGATTGCGATAACGAAAATACGAGTTTTCGTTATGTATATATTGTATAAAAGTAATACAAATTGATCTATTCGACAAATCGCTAATTTGATGTAATGAACGCCAATTTGACCTTTCCTAAATGTACAAGGTCTGAATTAAGTATTAAGTATGATATTAAGTATTATATACCTTTAGCTAGCGTGTATTAGTACTTTAGTAAACAAAATATCAAATATTTTCCAAAAAAAGATTTTCTTTAGATTTGTACGTGAATATTTTTGAAAAAAATTTTACAAATTATAAATAAATTATAAAGGTGTAATGTTTTTTATGTCTATGTCGTTAGTTTGAAATCATACCGAAAAAAAATTTAAATACTTGCAAAATGTTCTTATATATTCAATCAATTTTTTATTATATACTTTCATTAAGAATTATTATGAATTATTATCTTAACTGATTATACATTAAGATATAATCAGTATCTGACAAGTATAAGATTATATATATAGACATTTTTACAATATCATTATTGTAAAATTCGGACTATCAAATAATTGATTGTTTATTGTATTGGAAAATTAGATAAAAAAAATATTTATGATTTATGTATATTTTGTATGTAATTGAGGGTCCCGAATCCGACAGAAACGGAACATCAGCGAATTTCACCGATTTACCATTATGCAAATCATTTTTTTTTTTTTTTTTCAACTTATTCAAAAAAAAAAATTTGCAAAGTTTACACCAATAGAGAATTATATAGCGCATATTTTTCATAATTTATTTTTAAGTAAGTTGAAAAAAAAAAAAAAAAAAAAAATGATTTGGACAATAGTCAACACGTTGACTGCCACGGCAATTTTTAAAAATCTGGCCTAAAATGACAATTTGATTTAATCACATTATATTATTACGAGATAACTCGTAGTTGGCGTCCTAGAAAAGAACGCAATCTACGAGTTACTCGTATCTCGTAGTTGGCAGTCAACGTGTTAATAGGCGAAATTCGCTTGGGTCCCATTTCTGTTCCGGGACCCTCAATTATAAATTACATATAATAAAAAGAAAATGTAAGGACATTGAAACTATTTTCTTGTTCTTCATAAATTAGAACTAATTCATGACATATTTACTTATATTAAATTATGAAAAAAATAATCATTGTGTAACTATAACAGAATTTAATGATGATAATGTTTTTGAAAATGTAAATACATTTCATTATCACTGTGTTAATGAACAGCCTTATACTTTTGTAATACTTTTTTACTATTTTTTACTTTTTCGGTAATATGAAAAGGAAGTACATAGAAATACAATATACACAGACATGCGACAAATTCACGCACAATGATAGCATTGTACGAGTTACCCTCTCTACTTACAGTAAAGCGTAGTGGAGAGGGAAGCACTGCCTACTCACACAAGCGCGCGATCACGCACACAAGCAGACACGCGTATACATCCTATACATTCAATAGGATGCGTCGTGCACTTTTCTTTTATGGCCACGCTCGAGTCCCGTTCTTTCGCATTCACTCCCAAGCGTCGAGGCGCGCCATTAGATGTTTTACATTAAAAAAGAAAAATTACGCGATAGGCTATCAACAGGAAATCGAAAAAAAAAAGTTGGCAATCGACGATAATACATTGAAAGAACCGATCGATATGTGTTAAATAAAAGAAACGAGAACAATGTCGGAAGTCTGCTCTCGCAACGCAAACAATTCTCGATCTCGAGATAAGCCAATGAATCGTTGTATCTTTTCTTTTTCCTTATTTTTTTTAAGAAAAACACTCGACAAGATAGGCTTTGCATTGTTTGGTAAATCGTTAAATCGAGGTCGTAAATTTAACCAAATTTTTTTTTAATGTACATTTTATATAATACAGAATACACACATATGTCAATTAATTGAAAATAAACAGTTACGTTTAATTCAACAAAACCATTTCTTTAAAGCTCAAATAAGCTTTTACGTCTTCCATACCGAGCTCTTTATGATTTCTCTTATAAAAATCTTTCAAGCTACAGCAATACAAGTAACCTCGAGCTCCGTCGTCGTGGTTTTTAAAAATGTTATCGCACTCGTTATGCTTTTTACAAAGATAATATTTTTCGCCAGACCGTTCTACCTCGTATTTGCTGAGATACGGATTGTTAACGATTAAGAAACACATAGCCTCCCTCGCTCCCTTGTCCACCGCGCATTTGAACAAAACATTCGGGACTGGGATCTTCGCGTCGAAGGCTTTTCTTCCGGGTATCGCTTTGTTATAAAGATGAATCCTCTTGCCTGCGAGAGTCAAGGTGCCCAGACCTCCGGCCCAAACGTCGAGAGGACGAGCTTTGTAGCGGGCCAGCTGTCGTATGTATTCCTCGACGATGAACCAGTTGCCCGGTTGGCCGTTTATGCTTTGCCACATCGGTACGACGTTGGCGTAAAAGTACGTGCTGTCTTGTTCGCTCTTGTAAATCTTGTCCGCGTTGGCTATTAGGTGGCCTCTCGCCAAGTACTTGTTGTCGGCTGTAAGGTAAAATTTTCTTATTTATAATATTCTTAACAAAAGAACTATTGCTCAAATCGATCGAGATATTTTGAATGGCATACTTTTTTTTACTGACAAATACCGGTCCACCAGTCCTGGCGTTTTCAGGATAGAGTCCAAGGTATTGTAAACCTCCTGCATATTATACGGCTCGAACTTATGCGAAATTATATTTTCGTATAGAAGGCCAGTTTTGAAAGTCTTTCTGCTGCCGACGTGCCTAGTGCTGTATTCGTTTGTAGGAAAGATGAGAGCGTGCACCCATAGCGTCCTCGCGGTATTCTTGTCGTGGCAAATTTCGTAGGCCCTTAAAAATCCAATCTCACCCAAGTCAAAGCCGACCTCGTAACGAGCTCCGTTGAGACAGCTCTTATTGGCTTTTCTCATAATCGCGTCGTGGCTGGAGTGCGGGTTTTTCCGGCAGTTTAAGTTCGCGAACCTAACCACCTCGCCGTCGACTTCCATGTCGTTGTTACCGAGACACCGAATCGTCGCCATTGAACGGTTCGGGCTCAACGCCTGAGTCTCAACTTGGAGTACTCCGAGTTTCGCTACCTGACTATTGCGTTCACTTATTTTACCCGGACAAAAAATCCTGAACTTTTCATTTTTCTTAAACACGATGTTTGGAGAATTGCCCGGTAATGGGTAAACGTATTTTGCTGGATCGGATATGGATATCACTATTGGTGAATAGTCCTTCATGTCGCTCTTTGCGTTTATTAAACATTGCCTATCTTCGCAAAAGAAAAAAAAAAAATATATATATATATACGAGGGTCGTTTGAAAAGTCCGTGCAAAGTCCGAGAGATGGCACCACCGGCGCGTATCGAGGTCATGTTTAGTTATCAGCATATCTTGAATGAACACATACCAAGTTGCAGCCATATTGGTCTATTTCTTTGGGTTTGGCATTCGTGTGAATCAAGGAAGTCGAGTGATTTTCAAGAAATGGACGAAAAAGAATTTCGTGTGGTGATTAAACATTACTTTATGAAAGGCAAAACGCCTCAGGAGACTATAGAGAAGCTTGATAAACATTATAGTGACTCTGCAACTTCGATTAGAACAGTTTATAAGTGGTTTCAAAATTTTCGGACTGACCATATGGGCACAAGTGACGCTGAACGTTCTGGACGGCCTGTGGAGGTTACGACTCCAGAAATCATTGATCAAATCCATGATATGGTGATGGATGACAGAAGAATTAAGGTGCGTGAGATTGTTAGTGCTGTGGGCATCTCGACTGAACGGGTACATAATATTGTATATGTCCAAATGTTTTTTGCATAAACATTTGGACATGAGAAAGCTATCCGCAAGATGGGTGCCGCGATTGCTCACGCTTGACCAAAAACGGAATCGTGTGAAATGTTGCAAGGATGGTTTGCAGCTGTTCCAGAAAAATCCGGAGGACTTTAAGCGTCGTTTCGTCACTGTGGATAAAACATGGATACATTACTATACTCCTGAGACCAAACAACAATCTAAACAATGGGTTACCAAGGGGGAATCTGCGCCAAAAAAGGCGAAGATCGTTCCTTCGGCCGGAAAGGTTATGGCACATAAAGAAATAGACCAATATGGCTGCAACTTGGTGTGTGTTCATTCAAGAGATGCTACTAACTAAACATGACCTCGATACGCGCCGGTGGTGCCATCTCTCGGACTTTGCACGGACTTTTCAAACGACCCTTGTAGACATATATATATATTTAAAATTTTACGTTAATCAATAATGTATGTTGATAAAAATTCTTTTTATCGTTTTAAAAGTCAATGTACAATTTTAAAAATTTATTTATTTTTAGTTTTACTTAAAATAAAATTCTAATAAGATAATTTAAACAAATTTTTAACAGCTATTATGTACAATTACGTGATCCGGATATTAAAATAACAATAATTTTTGATTATTTACTTAATTCGATATTAGACAATCTTTATTGATATGACTTTTAGATATTTATATAAGTTTATAAAAATTTTATGCAACCTTTATCAAATAATTTAAAAAAATTTCAGACTACTCTTTATAAACATATGTTATGTATATTACCACTTTAAAAAAAAAAAAAAAATTTCAATTTTCAGTTATATGTTATTAATCATTTTGGATATTACTTACTCGCAAAAGTCACGTAAAAATAACTCGAAAGATAAATTAAAATTACTTTGTAAAAAACACGTTTATGTGAAAGCATTTTGAATTTGGTATTTGTACGTTGTTAAAACACTCGCTTCTTTACTGTTCAATTTTTTAAGAAAATGAGCGAAATACGTATTGCTCGTGTAAAATCATTTCATATTACATCGCTCACGATGCTGCTTATTCATAAATGCACACCTGTTTAAACAAAAACTTATTTCACTTCTTAAGCAATTATGTTACTCAATAGCGTTTACGAATACAAATTAATTAAACCAACGCTAATAAAATATTTGATCAAAAATCAAAATAAGCTTATCCCCGTATATGTCCGTTCAAACATTATTTTAATCTATAATATTTCAATAGTTTAAGTAATGAATTAAAATAATTTTATCGACTTTTAAAAATTTTTGTATCAAGATGAATGCATTTTGATAAAAATTTGTCACTTGTATCAATAAACGCAGCTTTTTCATATACGCGAACAAACGCTAAAATGCTATTATTTAATCGATCGATCTTTATTCGCTTCAAACGCGATAAAATCAAATAAACAGCGTGACAGGGTGGAATTGCAATAACTTTAGAAATTTTTTGGCTCCCTAGAAAAATCGCCGCGTACCCAGTAATAAAAGAATTGCTTTATAAATCGAAAGCTCTTAACTTATTCTTAACTTATTCTCCGGATGACAGCAAATCTTGACGTTTGTTTCGTACATTTAAATCAATGAAGAAAAAAAGAAGAAATAAATAAATAAAATTCTTCACGCTTCAAATATACGAAAGTTTCACAATCGTTTATTACCTATACCTATAATTGTTTTCTCGATTAAAATATATACTTCTGATTTAAACTTTCCCATCATCTCTCGCTGATCGACGCTCCTATTGGCTTCATAGGAGAGAAAATTAAAGAGCCGAAGTTTAAAGCAGGGAGGACATTGTAACGCCCGCAAGCTCTCTCTCTCTCTCTCAGTTGTACATACTACAGTATATGTATACATATACACAGGTCGCCGAGAACCGACGGAGGAAAATAAATAAGCTCTCGGAAGCAGATCGATGTGTTGAGATCACTGTCGGCGCCCAGTGCGAGCGGCAATTACTCGACGACGTTTCTTTCTCGTCTTCCTCCGAGCGCAGTCCGCATCCCAAACAGCCTTATTTCAAACAGTTTATAGTACATCTTAAAGCGAACATAACTTAAAGCGACATTCGCTATTTTGCAGCTTGCAGACGAACCGACCGATCGGCTGCGCATCTCCTCCCCGATCGCTTTGGACAAAAAACGTTCGCGGATGCATGTGACGTTACGAGGCTTATTTATAAAAAATGGATTTTTCTTTTAGACAGAAAATTATATCAAAGAGATAAGTTTCACGGAGAAACGTACGTAGACTGCGTATGCGATATATATATATATACACACACATACACATATTTATACATGTACAGCGTAAAACTCGACGTTGAATACGCAATAGGTTCGTTCCAACGATTCCATCCTACTTTTCTTTCCATCTCTCCCTCAAGGCTCTCGTCTTTCTTCCCTGCACTTTTGTCCCGTAATTTACTTACCCCGACAGCTCGTCTACACTGGCTATTTTATTATGTCATCGGCGCTTAGACGCGAAACGAACCCGACTCAAGCACACGCATGGAATTCCAAATGGGAATCGGTAAAATAAAAAAAAAAAAAAAAAAAAAAAAAAAAAATAGAAACGAAAAAAAAAACCAAAATACGTAGAAAGCGTTCGCCTGTAAATAAGATGAGAGAGAGAGAGAGAGAGAGAGAGAGAGAGAGAGAGAGAAAAGAGTCGCAAATTATTAAAATACCAATATATCAAGCGATGCGTAGCTTTTCCAAGGATCCTTATGGAACGTAAATTGACCAAACAAATTCTTTTCTTTTTCTAATTATATTCTAGCCATATAATTGATCTTTTACTTTTATTAAATTTTACGTTATTTATGCTATTTCAAACTAAGTGAATTTTGAGCTTGTTTAAAAATTAACTATTTTGCACGCACGCACTCACGCACACACACACACACATATATATATGTTCGTATATATATTGCAACGTTCCTTTATTGTATGCATCTATTTTGTTCTTTGTCTCTTATGTATATATATAGACACATGCGGACGGAGGGTTAGAAAATGAGATAAATCAATTATTTTATATAATTTAAAATTTAATATGAAATTAATATTTAAATACATATTATTTGAAAGTCGTTTTGTGCAAGCTAGATCGTTATAGGTATATTTGCCTCGGATAAAGCGCAATTTATTTTAATTTAATTTAGGCACGGAAGCTATAATTACTTACACCATTTATGATAAATACATACTATATATATATATATATTCAATCACTTCACACTTTAATGTATTTTATTGCGAAGCACTAATTGATGATTATACGTTCATTCCCGGCACTTTATACTCGGCTTAATCATCGTATCACTCCGTGCATTGAATTTACATGGTCTATTGATTCGCGCAAGGATGAAGAATTGATTCTTTGAAAATGAATGATTCAACCCTCAAATGGATTGAGATTTGTCTCAATTATAGGAATATTCCTTGATCGAACACTTAAACCTACAGACAATCCGTGACGGATCGAACGAGATCTTGAGGTCCCCCGTAAGTAGAGTGTTCACCTCCTCCAAGGAGAAGGTAAGCGTGCTTTCGCACAATTTACAACACAGCGCAGAATTGCGAGTATTAGGTATTAATTCAACCCAATAGAGGGTTGACGAGGGAACCTACCCGGTCTACTCACCTTGCTCCTTGCTGGACCTAGCCGGCACGAAGAAGTAGCTCGCAAACTTGCCGAAACAAACACCTCCTTATTCTAGTGCGAGCTTTTCCCGTTTTAAAATTTATTTTTAGTCGGCTCGTGAGCTTCAAGTAATTACTTATTACTCTAGTCTAGAATTGCGCGGGGCATTATCTATTTTATACAGGTCCTTTGCTATTTTCCAAAATTATTAGCTTATTTATCGAAGGTTTTGTTTATTTTGATAATTTAAATGTGTGTCAATTTTTATGTTAAGTTTCTATATTTAATTTATGTCAGAAAATGAAAAGAAATTTTTTATACATTACGTAAATTTGTGATTGGCCATCGCTAATTGTGAAAAATGCGTGTACGCATTTTTAAAATCTAATTAAAATTATATGTATATATCTTCAAAATTTCTTAAATTTTTATTTTAATTTATTTCTCAGTGTGTTTCCTTTTAATTCTACTAATATTTGCTTTGAACTAAATAATTTTATTATTGGATTTTCAAAATAAATTAGTTATTAATTATAATACTTGTTGTAAAATAGCATGGTATCTTGTTTTAGAGTCGGTAACTGCAATACCGATTCTAAAAATTTAATTTTATTAAAATATTTAATTTTCTGACTTAACTATGTATTCATTAGTATATATTCTATTTATAAAAAAAATCTAATTTATTAATCTATTCATATTTTCCTTAAATTGTACCTCGGTAACACATTTTTCTAATATACAAATAATAGAATTTTCGCCACGTCCTGACTTACGTACGCCAATTGCCAATGCGTACCGAAACAGTAGCCGTCCACGAGGTGCTGCCGCCTTGTGTTTCGGCGCGAAAATTATTCAAATTTAAATATTGAAACGTGAAACGGAACGTTGCAATATATATATTAATAAAAAATAAAAAAATATTCTGAAGCATCTTTTTCTGCGTATTAGCATTATTTAGAGTTTGTTAAAAATTAAAAAAAAATAGTGAATAACAATTTTTAATCACGTGGATAAATCGAAAAAAGTTATTTTTATCGAACGTTTGGTCACGTTTTTGAAAATATGCTATCAAAGATATCGAGATTCTGTCGAATAATAAAAAGAGACAAGAAAAAAAAACAAAAAAGGAGGTAGAAAGTTGCGGCATTGCAATGAGACAAAAGATAAAATTGAAAGGAGGCGCATAAAACAAGGAAGGCAAAGTAAAGGAAAAGAGTAAGCAGGGAACGACGTTGGATGACAACAAAAGAAAAAGAGACTCGAGTACTCGAAGATATCGAGACAAAATGAAGAAGAGAGAGAGCAAATAAAGTAAAGCAGAGACAAATATCACGGATGAAGTAACCGACAGATGAGGAAGCTAAACCATGAATTCTTCCATGGAGTTACTTGTTTATGTAGAAAGTGATAATGTACTACGACGATGCAGTTTCATATATACACACACATAGATATATATATATATATATATATATATATATATATATATATATACACACTACCGTTCAAAAGTTTGAAAACACTATGGTAATTTGAATGAAAACGACAATAAAACACGTAAGTCATGATTTATTACACTTAAATCTTAATCAAACGTTACATTAACATTTCGTAAAAAATATTCAGTACAAATAAATGCAAAAATAATATATATCTCATTACCTTTGTGGTCATAAAACACGTGTGCCGGTCTATCATCAAGATAAGGAATAACTGGTAAGAAATAAGTAATTTTGTTCATTATTGTTATAAGCACGCTCATAATAATGAATGAACTTCAATAATAACGTGTTTATTTAAAAATTTATTTATGGTATTTTTTTTATCCTAATAAAAGTTGGATGTTTCCAAACTTTTTAACGGTAGTGTGTGTATATATATGTATATATGTAGGGCCAAATATTATTGTAACACAAGCTCGTGCCGCTAAAGGAAAAGCGTGACGAGATTAGTATTGAAAATGTTCAAAGCCATCGGCGTATTGCTTTACCTTTTTGGAGACGAACGGCGTTTGAAAGTCGAAAAAAAAAGCTGCCGCTTCTTTTTAGACCGACGTCAGCGTTAAAACAGACAAGCGTCGCCGAGGCAAAAAGATTTTAAGATGAAGTTATCAACGACGTTCGGCTGGTATGAATAAATGATACGCAAACGCGTGCGAGTTCAGTGAGAGATTGAGAGTCACGCGAATAACAGCCCGAGAAGCCCGAGTGAGGTCTTGGGTACGCGAACACTGAGTGTGCGAATCATTTCTGATTTTTGCTTCGTTCTTTTTATCTTTGTAATATAAAAATTATATTATACATAATAAACATTTAAAACATTTATATATTTGAAATACGTGTAATTTTCGAACTACTTACTGATCCCACATTAATGTGTGTATATATATATATATATATATATATATATATAAGTTTTTGTTTCATTTGAAAAAAAAAAAAAAATACGATTTAGTTATCGGTAACGATCATAAATTTATTTCTAAATCTATCGTAAATTTATTAATTTCAATTATTTAAACCTGACACATTTACATATATTTTTTTATATTTTGAAGGCCACGCACAACGCAACGAAAAAAAAAAAAAAACTAATAGAAAGGTTATGTCAAGCTAAACTGCAGGCATTATAAATCGTTCAGAACGTAGGTACGTACGTGTATATACATTTATATTTATGAAGTAGTCGGAAAATCAAGCAAATTCCTCGGTCAACTTTCATCAACGAAGCGGTCGAACCAACGCCGCAAATAAAGACCGGAAGGTTCAACTCCACAGAGACAGAAGATGACCCACGAAGGCAAAGAGATTCTTCTGTCGGAAAGGAAAAAAAAACAACGGCAACCTGTGGATTTTCCGGAAATACCGCACGGACGTATAGTATAGCTGTATTATTTGCGTGACGTCACTCGCTTAGAATTGCCTGGATTATTTTGTAAAGCGTTGTTTTCTTTTTCTTCTTTTTTAGTAGAAAGAGATTGAACGAATGTGACTTCGATTTATGGGACATCTACTATATTTTCCTGTCACTTAACCGAGCCTCTCTACTTTGCGCAATTTTGCTCGATCGAGTTGAGAATTAGTTATTTGTTTGTTTTACAGCTTACTTTTGAATAGCCTACGGGCTTTCCAGTAGTTCTATTGTATAAATTTAATTTCGATCATTTTTCAATGATGTTTCTCAAAATAAAGCCGATAAAAAAATTTTCTACAGATATTGTATTTCCAAAAAAAAAAAGAAAAAAAAAAAAAATTACCAACGACTGTATATCTATCTTGCGACTTCGTTTTATTGTCGTCTCTCGAGGTTAAATGAATCGATGATCCATTAATACTTGGTATACGCACGCTGATGTCTTTTATTTTTTAATGCTCCCTCTCTGCACCCTCCTTTGTTATTTAAATCGCATTGTTACTCGAAAATTTTATATATTTAATGTTGCCTACGTGACAAATAAAATTACAATAAACCTTTTTTTTTTATTGAATAATTTAAACTGTTTATAGTAAAGCTCATTGAAGCATTACCTCTTCTGTTAAAAAAAAAAAAGAAACCTAATAAAAAATCTACAATTCGATAGTTTTTTATTGCCTTTTTAATTATTTACTTACATAATAATTTAATTTAAAAATATAAATTAAAATATAATTAAAATATAATAAAAAATCTACAATTCGATAGTTTTTTATTGCCTTTTTAATTATTTACTTACATAATAATTTAATTTAAAAATATAAATTAAAATAAGATAAGCTTCATCAAAGGGTAAAATCGTTTTAAGTGAAATAATGTTTCTATACATTTTCGAAATAAAACATTTAAAATTATAATGAATTATGATTAGAAAAAAACAAAAAAAAAAAAAAATTGTCAAATTTTTAGGGAAAAGGATATGTGATATGGTTAATGAAGAAAAAAACTTTTAAGATTTCAGAGAGAAACTTTATATACATATATATCTATATATACTCCATAATAAATATATAATCATTCTCGTAAGGATAAACCATGCACATTTTTTTTTTTTTTTTTTTTTTTTTTTTTTTATTGTTTTAATAATTTAAAATAAGTCTTAATAATGGCGATATCGAAGATGCAAGCAATTGTGAGGACATCGACGTTAATGCGACGTTAACATTTTTTTATCTCCTTCTTCCCTCTCTCGCTATCTTTTTATCATTATTTAATTTTCTCCTTTACGCTCTGTCTTTCTCTCTCCCTCTCCCTTTCGTTCCTTTTTTCTTTTTCTCATTACAGGTGCAAGAAATTTTTTAGCTCGCATTTTGTGAAATTTGTTGTTTTCTTTATTATTTTCTTAATTCAGCATGAGTTGCGTGTGCGCGCACTAAGAAGAACTGAAGGATTTTTCACATCGTAACGATTGATTATTTTTTCATCGTTTAGTTAGGTTTTTTTCATTTAGCTATACGCTCATTCTCGATTTTTCGCCGGATAATTGCGCGGATATCGCGAATATTAAGCCAATATATCGTAGCCTAGCTCTTGGTAAACAAATAACATGATTTTGGGCTGCGGAACATTAATTATAAATATTAATAATTTGATTCTTCTTATTTTTTTTTTTTTTTTTTTTTTCTTCTTTTTTAATAATAACTGCAACGCGTTTCGAAAGAAAAGAACAAAAGGATAATGAAAATGTTTGCAATTGACTCGGATGTTACACTTTATTGACGCTACTCGTGATTCTATAACTTTTTTTTTTTTTTTTTTTTTTTTTAATTTTTCTAGCCTAAAATATAATTTTTGAAAAACTCAATGCTCTGAATTTTTTTTTTTTTTTTTTTTTTTTTAAAGTTTAATATAAATAATTGATAAAAGCACATAAATAAACACGTAGATAAATATGGATATTCAAAACAGTCTCGCAGGACTCGTTAAAGCTGAGCCTCACTTCAGGAACATTCGCAAGCTTTATAAAATATAATCGTATCTTCTTAGCGATCGGCGACAATCGATTATAGTAAGTAAATTATTATTATATCTTTTTATCGATTGCGATCGATCAGAATTTTTATTATGTATGTACGCGTGTGCATTAATCGATGAAATTCGATGGTATAGTTTTATTACCTCACATGTTTTTCATTAATTCTTTTCTTTTAATCTTCATTATTATTTTAATCTTTATTTTATTATTTTTTTTTTCTTTTTATACATTTTAATTTTTTTTGGTTATTTTTGTTTTGGTTTTTTTTTTTGTTTTTTTATTTTTGTTTTTATTTATTTATTTTTTTTTTTTTTTTGATAACACGAAGAGAACATCTATATCGAGAATTTTTTGCGCGAAATAAACGAAGAATACATCGAAATGTTTATTTTTCAAAGGCGAGGACAACAAATTTTAAATAAAATAATAGTCGAATTTTTAAAAATCTCACCAAACTTTTCCTCAGCTATTCAAGCGTATTTAAACCTAATCAGACTTTCATTGCCGCTCATAATGCCTTTGACCAAATTTTTTATCGGTTAAGTATTGACATTTATTTATAATTTTTATAAATTTTCAGCGCAGCGAAACAAAATATTTTAAACAAAAATACAATGCGGGATCGAAGTGTCGAAAGTAATTTTTTTTGTGACGTAATATTTCGTTAGCTTTCAAAAACTATTTTTCAATAAAGTTAACCGATTTGAAATTAGGTCGACGACAATACGTTTTTTGTCTTTGAATGTTGCAGTTTAAAATATTCAATGATGATTCTAATACAAATTGATAAAATGAAATTTAATGTTACGTCCATTTTTTTCCACCGTCATCTCAATAATAAAATAATCATTAAAAATTAAAAGAGAGAAAAAAAAAATACTATATACAAGCTATTTAGTCTCAAAACAGTTAACGTTACGAGGACTCGTAGAAAAGAAAAAACAATAAATACTGCAAGAGACGGATTACTTAATCCTAATCTATCGACGATAAAATAAAAAAAATAAAAGGTGATATTTTGTAAGAAAGAAAGCCAGCTATTAGCCGATTAATGAATCTTACAATCGAGAAATATTTTAATTTTCTTTACCGTTTTATCGCGCAAATACTGAAATAATATATACTGACGAGCAGAACACGCGGACGATTAAAGTATAATAATAACGAGCTGATGAGATCGTTTAACGAGTCTTAATACGTAAAATGTCGTCGTAGTCGTTTGTCTTATTTCGTCGTTTGCAGCACGATGTGTCTTCTAATCAATCTATTTATATATATATATATATATAAACGGATCTCGTCGGTTTGCAATGGAACTGAAACTACACTCGAACGAAACTTAACGCCTTCTGCCGAAACGCAGAAACACGTGGTCGACGTCCTGACGCTTGACGCCGCTGTCTGGTAGTGGGATGCCCTCGCGCAATACTGGAACTGCAAAATTACAAAAAAATCAACTTTTTCTTGTTAATTTCATTTTTTTTTTTTTTTTCTTTTCTTTTTTTTTCACTTTGTAATATATAACGCGACGAGAGAAACATTGTTTTGTGAATTTTTTATTTCCTAGTATCTTGATACGGCTTCAATTTATCATGTAATAATAGAACGAATGCTTTTTATAAATAATAAAATAGGAAATGTATTAGTTTACGTGGGCAAACAATACATCAATTTTAATCGTGATAGGAAAGAATATTTCGAAAAATTTAATTTTATTGAGATTCATTGTTGAATAAAAAATTGAGCATCAATTTTTATTATTTCTATTGAATAAAACGATGAAATTTTTTATAATTTTATAAACATATTGTAGTTAAAAAAAGAACAATTAATTTTATAAAATTTTCACCGTCGTGCGCAATCGACGAGTTTATAATGCAATATTATCAATAAACTTTAAACTTTATCGGCAAAAGTTTTCTTTTTTAAATTTTCACAAATTATTTATCGAAAAAGAAAAAAAAAAAAAAAAAAGAAAAAATTTGCAAGACTTTTCCGTGTAACGATTGCATGAAAACTTTCCTTTTGTCGACTCATTAAATCGCAGCTGAAAAAAAAAAAAAAAAAAAAAAAAAAAAAAAAAAAAAAAAAAAAACTAGTTAAAAAAAAAAAAAAAATAATAATAATAATAATAATAGGGAAAAAAATCATCGATAAAATTTCTCACCTTACTCTTTTTTAACAACTTAGTTCGAAGCGAAAGACCGATCGGTTGGCTCAAACAGTGAGAAACACGAGTAACATACTCATCGTTTACCGGCTCGCATTTACCTCTTTTAACTACACGTTTCTCCCGTCGTTTTCTCAGAAAATTGGGCCAAAAATATAGCCAACACATTCACGTGTACATGCACGTAAGGAGAGTTTGAAATTTCTTATTTGCGCGTTAAATGCGTAATTGAACGAGAGCCAGCTCCTCTTTCCCTTCACGGACGATCGATTGCCGTTGCGAGCTTGCCGACAAAGCCCTTGTATCTCGACCCCCGTGGCGCCCCTCGAGGCTTTTTACCGCGAGAACCCGAGTTTTCTCTGTGCTGTAACGATTGTGCATCGTCGACTTTCCTTCTTATTTGCCGCTCAACCGAACACTCTGCTAAACGAGGCGCTTCGCTCCTTTTTTTTTTATCCTTCCTTCTTCCCCTCCCCCCCCCCTCCTTCCCTCTCCTCCTCTAGCCCTCGACGAAGCTTTGATGTAAACTAATTCGCTTTAGCTAAACGCCGCATTACGAAGTAATTCTCAACTCGGATCTCTTTGTGCGGGACTTTAAACGTTGCGTTAGGTTGACGTAATTTTCTCATTAAACGCTCTCTCGTCGTCAAAGCGAGCTTTGACATTCGATTCGGATTATGTATTAAGGTGAAATTTACAAACAACCTTTTTTTTTTTTTACCGTATCGAGAAAACAATCTCGCGACTCTCCATAAAAAAAAAAAAAAAAAAAAAAAAAAAAAAAACAAGATAAGGTTTTTTTTTTACAAATAGTTTAAAACATATTATCGTTACCCTTGTCGTTGATGTAGTTCTCCATGGCGGAGCCGAGCTCGTATATGGTGGAGAGGGCGGCGCAGACCTTGCGAATCCTGGGTGGTACCTCGTCGAGGAGTCCCGGACTGCATTGAGCCGGCGGCATGCCGTGCACCTGTCCGCGTAACATCGCCAGGGCCGCCAAACAGACCAGCGCTACGATTGATCCGATGTATTTCATCCTGCTGCTGATAAATTATTAAACGACACGGGCTAATTTTTGTTTTAATTACGGCATTGATTTTTATCTTTATTTATTATTTAATCAGGATGATAATCGAATAAAAAGTATCGACAAAAGTTTAACGAAGACTATAATTTTGTTCGTTTAAACACGTTTATTTTTTACCTAAAATTTTAATTATTTATTTGGGTTTAGTATATATATATATATATATATATATATATCATATAAAATGTTCGATTATGGCAAAGCCGAGATAAAAAAAAAAAAAATTATTAAAAAATTCAACCCTCGTCTTCTTAATTATGTGCAACTTTATTCGCCGATGGTTAAAAAACCGAAAAATTCATCTCGGCCGCTGTAATAAAATATAATTCACAAAGAGAATATCGCATCTCTGGCCAATCGATTTTCATTAACGAGTGTCATTTATCTGTGATAAATGAATATGCGATGTCGCTTCGATCTTCGAAACCTAATAATTGTCTGTATTTAAAGAAAAATAATAAATTACTTGGAAAAAAAAAAAATAGCATTATCATAAATTAATTTTCCAACCGAAAATTTTATCATTATATTATTATATAAATTTCTTTTTCTTTTTTTTTGTATTTACCAGCGCATAAATATTTAATATTATTAACATCGCGTAAATTGTTAAAATAATTCAAATGCAATGCGTATCGACATTTTTTTTTTAATAAAAAAAAAAAAAAAATATGTAATAATAATAATAATAATAATAATAATAATAATAATAAAGAAGAAGAATAAAATGCCTAAAATTTTCAAGATAAAATCCGCGTTCAATTGACCAACAACGACATTAGAATTCCAAAAGATAAGCGGCGCGCCTCGACAAAATCTACCGTAGAACTAAACGATTTACGGCTAGCTCCGAAATTCGCGCGGCCCGCAAAATTAGACGCGCCGTTTTTCCGCGCCAATTACTCCTTCTTACAAGCCGTATTTTCTTTTATCCTCGCGTTTACTTTTCCCCGGCTATAGTTTTGAGATAAATTTCTTACCGCGGTCTCGCTCTACTCGGGAACGATTAGAATTTATTGCGCCTCGACCCTCGCAAATACTTCGGCTTATTAAATTCCTATGTATACGTTTCACGCCCAGATATACCAAAACTTTTTCGTACATAGTCGTACAGCGTCGACCGATGAGTTACTTTTATTATTACTCGTATTATTTTTTTTAATCAAACCTACCTTATCCTACGTTAATGAATTTCACAAATATATTTATACATATATATATAATATTTTATAAAATGACGTATAAAAATTAAAAAAAGAAAAACCTTTTAAAAGTATTTTCCTAATAATGGACTTTATAAATCATTTCTCAGGCCATTTAAATAAAATGCAAAACGATCCACAGACAACAAAAGGGGGTATATAAATTGAAAATTCGAAGGTCTTTTGTGTTCAATTGTTCTTTACACTTCATTCGAGCTGCTTGAAAACACAAATTATCAGAAATTTTCTTTATGTAATTCATCATATATATATATATATATATATATATACATAGACACTTTTCTCGATGTTAATTATTCTAAAAGTACAATTATTAAAATATATTACATGAAAATTTAATAAATTTAATAAATTTTAACGAAAAATTTATCATTAAAATTATATCTTAATTTGCGTTAAATATTATATCAAATGTTCGTAAAAATACAACATTATTACATTAGATCGCGAAACAAATTCATAACGTTTACGCGCGTATGTACAACTCAATTTTAATTTTCGGTTATAATAGCGAGAATAGTCGATAATTTATTTAGCTTGATTATTATATCGTTCCAAGTGTAAATTAATTATACAATTTTTGCGAGAATCGCAATTGGCGACGAATTTTCGATCTATTCGCACCTTCGAGACGGATGCCCAATAACGTTATAACTAATTTTTTCCTCATGCTCTTACAACCGATATATTCGCGTATCTTATAAAGATTAAAAATTTATTTATTCTATTACGTAAAAACTTGTTTATTTCGCGAGTTAACTTGTTGCTCTCGGCGTGTGTAACTCGATCTGTACGCAACCCTCATTACGTATAAGGACGCGTGCGAACGTCCCTTTGTAAATAATTATTAGGGAATGACGCGGGCCAAGGAGACAGGAAATTGCGCGAACAACTTGGGAGGGGCTTAAAGTGTTTATGGACGTTACGACTCGTGATCGTTCGGTGAGTCCGAGGGGCGCGTGACCGAGATGTATCCCCTCGGGTCTTTTATTCGTTTCTCTCGGAATCCCTTCGGTCTTTCTCTCTCTATACACACACACACACACACACACATATGTATATAAACCGTTGCCTTGCAATATTCACCCTTCCATTTGCCGCGTGTAAAGTGGATTCTTCTCGCGCGCTCATTGAGCTTCGAGCTTCATGAGATCGGGGAGAGTCTTTATTCGAGCCGAGCTGATTCCTAACTCATCGACTTTTGAGTATTTCCTTAAATTATATTTTTAAAATCTATGTATGACGCTTGTGTTTACATTCCCTCGATTTTTTTTTGTATTTAAGTCAACATTTCAAAGCAATTATCGTGCCAATCTGTGATAAGAACCAAATCTTATCTTCTTTTTACGTGTTATTCTTAGCACAGGCAAGCAATAGACGTCAAACGAATAACAATAAACGTACTTGTAAAAACCATCAAGTGCGCGTCGGCCTTTCCGAAATCCGAAAGCATTCGTCCGACGTATCTTAAACGCATACATGTATATATACATATATACGGGTTCGTCGTTGCCATCGACGCGTTTGTATCTCTTATATCGGCAACGATCCGATAAATTACGTGGGAAGTAATTCATTGCGATATCGTCAATTGATCGCTCGCTGACGAAATTGCCTTTCTTTTCTTTTCTTTCTTTTTTTTTTTTTTTTTTTTGTTTTTTCCCTTTTAACGTCCTCGCACCGAATTAAGAGAATAGTCGAAGCCGTTGATTAATGCTTGACACGTGACGGACTTTTCGAATCGACGTCACGGCTCTCGGTTGGAATTGCTTTTCTCGCTTGAACCCTTTGCACTCGAGGCCTTTTTGGTTAAAAATTTAAGCCGAGCCTTGTCCACGAAAGTATTTCCGGGAGAAATATCTTATCGCACATCGTGAATAAGCAGATCGAGTTACAAAAAATTATAGCGCCGCTGCAGCGTCGCTCGAGTCGATACTTCAAATCTGGCGGGCGCAATTTCGGCGCCGCTCGAGTACAAAGGGTTAATAAAGTTCCCTGATTTCCAACGTAATATCTTATTTTAAAATTAAATTCCAGAAATATACTCAATCGCGATAATCAAGTTTTTATGCATTTTTAAATAATGCATAAAATAAACGAAACGAGCGATTTTATTTCTCGTTGTCGTTATAACATTTGTTACGCCGTTCGCGAGAATGACGCTACCGTAACTTCTTACAATGAATTAGGTGTGAGTATATGAAAAAAAAAAAAAAAAAAAAAAGGAAAAAAACTGCGCACTGCGTAATTTTCTTTTCACGTCTTATATTTCGAGACACTGGCCAATATTGGTCTAAAACAAATATATTTAATTTGTAAAATAAAAGATTACCTTAAAAAACTGTAAATATTTTCTTTCGGTATAATATTATTACAGTATATTAAATTTAAGGATTGTCGATAAAAAAAAAAATTGATCCTACAGGATTATTTAGTACGATAAAGTAGATTAATATAAGATTTATTACAAGAAAGAAAAGAAAAAAAAAACCTTAAAAATAAAATATTCAAATAACTTAAGCTTAACGTATTGAATCTCGAGTTTCCAAGGCAATACCGGACGAAAGAAAATTGGTATTCCTGTTCAGAGTCCGAAAAATTCAAGGGAGGAATGTCGTGAGATTCGTGTAACAAAGGATAATGTTTTCGTTTTCGCATAATAAAAAGAGAGAGAGAGAGAGAAAGTATAAACAAAAGCAGAAAAAAAAATTAAATCTAAAGGATCATAATAGCAAGACCTTTGTAAGCTTACACTTTAAAGAACGAACGTGGGATTAAAAAAAAAAATAATAATAATAATAATTTATAAAACAAGGTGCGAAAAAACGTTTTAATAATAAAAATAAGAATAAAAAAATGTCGAAAGCCAACATAGACGAATCGATTGTGTATAACGGGTGTGAAAGTAAAAATTTAAAAATTCGCGTAATTATACATTACATATACATATATCTTAATAAATATACAGTTAAAATAATATTTTATAAAGCTCGATGAAAAATCTAAGAATATAAACAAGATTACGACGAAAATATATGTGGCAGTGTCGTGCGCTCATACCGAGCGAGCTGGTAAAAAGATTTAATATGAAATAGAAGAGAAAGCAAAAGCGAGGAGGGTAAGAGAGGGAGATAAGGGATGTGATGGGGAGGGTGGGCGGAGGGGGGGGGGGAGGAGGTAAGATCCAATTAAAAAATTCGACATAAAGGCGATAGAAACGCAAAGATTCATTCGGTCGAGGGCGAAGCCGAGATAGTGAAAGCTTTTCTTTTTTTTTTTTTTTTTTTTTTCCACGCATCTCGTTAGGCGCGGCTTTGTAAGGATGCGTGGGTTACATCGTGGGAGTAAGAAAGGGAGAAACGACTTTGGCGTCTTCTCGCGCGCTACGGGAGCTGCCGTATGTTTCGAGCATAACATCGCGCAGCTTAATTGTTATTTAGAATAGTTCGAGCGCGAGGTTATCTTGAATTAAGTACGCTTTATCGTGCGTCGGCTTGGATGTACGCGAAAATGAGATGCTCGACGTGTAGTAATTAAAACATTTGCTCGTTGGTTCCTTAAATTCACGAAGGCTGTATTTGCGCTACTCGTCTTTTACTGAAATTTCTAATTAACGAGTAAATTAATTTACTTTAAATTGATATTTAGTTTTTTTCTTATTTTTTTTATTTTTTTTATTTTTTTTTTTTCAAGTATTGTTTTTCAATTAAGAATACGAAATTTCATTGGGTATAAGGTGATTGCGAAAAATATTTTTTATTTTTATTCATTGTAGAAATATTGTAGAAAAATTTATTCGAATCTTGAATGATTTCTCATCGCGAGGCATTAAGTTGACAATATTAGCGAAGGACTGAAAATTAATTTAAAAATCCTTGAAAAAGTCAGGGAAGTAAAAACAAAAAAAAAAAAAAAAAATTTACGGAAAAAGATGAAACGTTCTACAATTGAAGGGTTGTAAGTCTAAAGGGTCTAAGTGCCAAAAAATCCAAAGTTAATATTTTTACAAAAATACGATCTAAGTGCCAAGGCTAATAATATATCCAAATGGATCCAAGTGCATTTTTGTTTTGAAATTTTGATATGTGTTCGATTGAATTAAGTAAAAATAAATAATTATATTATTGAGTTGTTTATTTTATAATGTTTTTCTGTTATATCTCTAAATAATAAAATTGGCTTCTTAGACCCTTTAGACTTACAACCCTTCAATTATCTTTCATCGAGTGAACGTCTCGATATACACATGTATGTATAAGTATGAGAAATGAAAGTATAGCAACTGACGGAATAAGCATGAGCGCGCAGAAATAAATCGAAATTTCAACGATTCCTAAAATTTATCGAGTCTCTGCGACATCAAGTGTAAAAAGAATTCAATGAATTTTTTATTCAAAGCATGTTTTTATGAAAAGCTCTCTTTTCTCTCTCTCTCTCTCTCTCTCTCTCCCTCTCTTTCTCTTTGTCTCTACCTGTTTAAATTACGTATTATCAAACCGTATTTCATACCGGAAGAGACAATCACTTTGGGGGAAAAAAAGACGTCGCGGTATAAAATTAGCCGTAGAACCTCGGCGGGTCGGCACGTCCCATTGCTTTTCACCGGAATCTAAATTTGAATGATAATTCGCGTAGCAAGATTGCTGTACCCGCGTGTCACCGTGAGGGACAGACTTGGAATAAGAGAAAGAAAATCGATGGAGCGCCGGAAAAAGAAATTAAAAAAATACTCGTTCGCAATCGCAGTCGTATACGATTACACGAGAGCGCCGTTGAATAATCCGGGAGAGAAAGAGCTTTTGGCGAAAATTCAATGAGTAAAGATTGCCGTTACCAGCCTCTTGCGTTAACTATATATATATATATATATATATATATATATATATATATATATATATATATATATATATGTGTGTGTGTCTATCAAGAAAGAAAAAAAGAGAAAGAGAAGAGAGCGTGACGCAAGCGGAAATCCAATACCTTATAGCCGACTTTCTCGTGCGAGATGAATCAAATTGAGTTCTTTTTTTTTTTTTTTTTTTCTTTCTTTCTTTCTTTCTTTCTTTCTTTCTTTTCGCTTTGCTGCCGCTCTGACCTGTGCGTCGCGCGTTTTAATATGTATATATTCGAATATACTATGATGCGATGCGTGTGATTCTTAATTTGCCGGTTTATGTACAAAGACGTGCTCGACCATTAAATTCGAATCGTCTGTTATTTAGGTTCGTTTTTCTCTCTCTCTCTCTCTCTTTTTCTTTTACCATTGCGGCAAACGGAATACATTACAATATTATGGCTATGCATTAATTTTGTTTGGTAAATCATCTCATAATTTTTACTTTATTAACTATATATAAATTTTCATCTCGGATATTAATAAAGAATTGATTTTCTATCGCGACACTCGATTACCATCGACGTAATTACGTTCAAGCATCAAAGCGACGACGAATTTTAATAATAATCGCAAAAACGATGAAAAATAATGCCGTCTTTTGAGCTGCGGTTTTAATCAACGGTTTAATAAATAAAATTGCGCGACATTTAAAGACTATCTATTTTAATTTTGATTTTAGCAACAATCAAATAGTTCCATAGATCGGTGTGTTATACAACTCGCGAGCGATGATTATTCGAAAATTCGTGTGTAACGACAGGCGGAAACAAATCTACGTAATATGTTCATGAAAGTTACAAAGCAAAATGCGCACTAGTAGTATATATGCATTCGTTGTATAATCAAGTGATACGCTTATAAGAATTTGCCTCGCGCTTTTTTTTCACCTGGAAATATTCTTTGAATGTTTTTATCGCATAAAACAGTAGTGGAAAAATTGTTTGTGTGTACGCTTTTAAATTTATAGTATCATTCCTTTACTATTTTTCTTTTCTTCCTTTATGTTCTTATCCTTAACATTGTTTAGTTCTTTATATTGTCACATTGTAAACAAAATCTCAAATTTGTGTATTCAAAAATATTAATTAAAAACTTTATATTTTTATTTTTATTTTATTTTTTTTTTTTTTTTTTAAGATTTATTTGCACAGTGCTTTATTTAATTTAATTAAATTGAAGAAGAAAGAGTCATCGTCGTCCACTCGAGGATCGTTAAAATTTTACAGATTTTTAATTCAAAAGACTACGTCGATAGCGTTTCAATTTTACGCGTAAATTATAAGGTACGATTGCCCACCAACGCGAATGTTTATGCAAATGTAGGATATTTTAAAAATACGTCAACGCTTTTATACAAGCATTATCTTAATAAAAAGATCCTTGCCAACTTATCTTTCCAATTCGCAACGATTAAAAGAGAGTGGCTTACTGTCAATTTCGTGCTTTCGTTAAACGAACTGCCTTTTAACTATTTAAAATATCTAGAAAATTTTCCTATCATATCGGGGTAAAATAAATAAGAAAAAAAAAAAAAAAAAAAAAAAAAAAAAAAAAAAAAAGTGCATCGATGTAATCGAAAGAAAAGAAAAAAGATGGCGACAAGGGGCGAACGAAAAAAATTGAAAACAAGAGTAAAGGCTCTGATTAGTTTTAAAATTTTCCATAGCCCGGCAAAGTCGATCGTTGCCAAGATTTTCATTAAACGCCGCGACAATATCGTCTCGCGCGCGATAGACGACGTCAACTGTCCCGTGATCGACTGTCCGTCGCAGATTCTCGTTTACATTGTTATTTCCCACCGCGTTCGCTTTACTCTCGTTGCTTCAATTTTCCTCTTTTTTGTTTTTTTTGTTTTTTTTTTTTTTTTTTTTTTTTCTTCTTTCTTCTTTCTTTCTTTCTCTCTTTTCCGCTAATTTATTCGAGCTGTTTTAAAAATCAAAAGCGCATTATGTCGATACGAAAAGCGATTAGGATAAATTTATAATATTTCAAATACCAACATTTATTTTCAACGATTGTGTACACATAAAGAATTATGTATTTGTTAATTATAGAAAATTTTTTTTACTAGTTTCTTAATGCAACTAAAAAGTGCTTGGTAGATTGATAATGTTTATGTTACTTTATCAAATTACCGTAAAACAATTATCTTAAATTTATTTGATTTATTATTTAAAAAATACGCTTTTAATCCGTTTGAAGAAAATTGTCGATGTTAAAAAATGCCTTTTTAAAAATCCAATATAAAAGATCAAACTTTCCAAACGAAAAAATCCCCGAAAAATAAGCCAATCAGCGTTAAATCAAACGCCCGTAGAAAATCCCGTCTATATTATTTCCAGTAAATTTAACGCGCTCTTAACTATAAGCAAAATTAGTTTACACGAAAAATCTATGTACCAATAGAGAAAGAGAGAAAGAGAGCGCGGAGTGGTGCAACCTGTTGCTGATGCCGAGGCGACGCGAGCTACCTCTGCTTTATCAAACGCACACGTATGCGCATATACATGGTGTTCTCTCTCTCTCTTTTGGCTATCGGACATTCTTAGCTTTTTATAGAATTTTCACCGCGGCTATCGAGTGCTTATGGAGATACAAATAAAGGAAGGATTGTTTATTTTTTTAGAATGACCGAGAATCCAACTGACGTAGTATTTTCCACTTATTCATTTGGCAAAGTATTCCAAGAGTTTATATATATATATATATATTTTTTTTTTCCGTCGCTACTGCCCCGGAAAAGCGTGGATGATTTCTCTCTTTTAAAATAACCCGAGTCGACCTGCAAGATTTCTTTCGATAAATGTTATGTATGTAAATATTACTCTCGATCATATTTTGATTAAAATATATGTATATATACATATATTTTTTTTTTTCTATCAAACGACCAGCGCGTGTTTGGTCAACTTTCATAAATTTCATATAATTTAAAGAAATATTTCAATGTTTTCGATATTTTTTTGATAAATTTTCTCACGCCAAAGAATAAGCGTCGATTTAATGTATAAATAGAAAAAAAATAAATAAATAAATAAACGTTGTTTCAATAAAACTTAACTAAATAAATCAACTTCCAAACCATTTGAATTTTCAATCGATGTAAAAGAAAATTTCACAAAAGATTTTAGTAATGCAAACGAAAATTTTTCTTTTCAAATCGTTCTACGAACAACGCCATTAAAGACTTTGCTGGAATAACTCGATAAGTATGTATTCGCGGAAAATCCCGCCGACTCGTTTATATTTACTGTAAAATGAAAAAAATATGCAATATCCACGTATACGTGCTGTTATATCGGAGCTTCAGGCATAATAAGGCTGAATAATTCGTAAGCTACGCTCAATCAATAAAGCAACGCGTTTGAAGTACACGTCTAAAAGGTAACGTTTTGAATAATTTTCCGATGTTCGATGACAAAGATGCGTTTACGAAAAAACTGAACGATTGAAAGGGAATCGAAGCCACGTAAATTTCATTTGGATGATATTGAAATTTCATTATAGAATAATATTAAAAAATTATTATCGACGAAATTTAAAATATGAAATCGAGCGATCGTCATTGATAATTTTTATTTATTTTTTTTTTTTTTTTTTCCTGCAAACTTCTTGTCGACGTTATATTTAAATTTAAATAAAAATCTAAGGAATCAAAGCTCGTTTTAAAATTAAAGTTTAAAACCAAACAAAATTTTAAAACTAAAGTTTTTAACGAAAATAAAAACTCACTAGTTAGAAGCATTGTTTTATAAAACAAGAAAATCTTTGTTTTAAAGTAGACGTAAAAAGTTTATAAAAATTTTCGTTTTAAAATAAAAGCAGCTGAAAAAAAAGAAAACAGTTCGACAAGTGGCATAATGCATTTCGTTTCCATCGTAAACAAATTTTCCGCGAGTTAAAAAATAAATAAATAAATAAAAAAAAAAAAAAAATAAAAGTAGACGCGTTTAAAACAGCTGAAACAAGTTTAAGAGAAAATGTTTTGCCCGATATATGTTATCGCAATGCTCAAACTGCCAAAGAAGATCCGCGCGCGACGAACTAAGACATTAAATCAAAGAAAAATCCAATGGAAACCGACGAAATTTTACGGTCAACCGACGCGTGTCTCGCATACACAAGCTCTCACACCTGTATCTATATTTATCTAAAACGAGGAAAAAAACTGGCAAGAAAAAGAGAAAGAGATAAAAGATCGATGTATATATATATAGAGCGGTATTCTCCGCCACGTTAGGGAGAGAATTCATTAATAATTCATCGGCTCTCGCTCGCGTACGAATCGCGTTAAGCCATCAAAGCTCGCGCCGGAAGAAAGTTTTCCGTATAACGTCTGCATGCGTATAAATCGTTATGCCGGGCGCGATACCTCGTTAACACAATTCTCTCTCTCTCTCTCTCTCTCTCTCTTTCTCTTTCTTGCCCGCTCCACTATACCTTAGGCTTCTTACTTACTCGTCGGCATGAAAATTTTTACGAGAATTTAGCAAAATCTCCATTTGATATTCGAGTTTTCGATTGTAAGTAATTTGGGATATAGATCGTTTAATGATTAAAAGTAAAAAAATTATTGCGAGTATTCGTAGTACGTTAAACGCTAACTAAAATTTAAACAAAGAATGAGAGTTATAATTAATCTAGAAAAATTTGCTTAGTAAATATAGTTTCTCCGATCAAATTTATAATTGTCGATCGTCACAATTGAAAATCAAACAATCGATAACGTTTAAAAAATATCAAAATCGATTATTTCAAGTCAACCTTTAAAACTTAGATAATTCGCGCATCGGTTTCAACGCGACTCTAAGCCCAATAATGAAGAAAAAAAAAAAAAAAAAAAAAAAAACAAACAAACAAATAGCGTCGCATGAATCGCAAAAATGTATATATATATATATATATCGCAATGTATGCGTATGCATACACGGATTCGAAAGAGAACATACGGCTCGCGGCAAAATTCATCGGTACACACACACACACACACATACACACAGCAGCCGAAAAAGAACAAGTTCGTTTCTCTGAAATTAACAAACGGATATACCATCGACGATATATACATTTTGCGTTTCGCAAATATTGACAATTTCGCACGGGACCTGGAAAATCACAATTCGCTCGCGGAAAATTTTCGCGAAAATTAACGACGACAACGAGCCGCGTAAACAAGCGAACGAATTCGCTTCGGTTCTATTATCTCTCATATCGTATACTACGCGTATATATATATATATATATATATATATATATATATCCTTTCCCTCTCCTCCCAATTTTCATTTTTTTTTTTTTTTTTTTTTTTTTTAATATTGACACACACGAAAACGGTACTTGGTTTATAATCGTTAACGATTAGATCGTTTGATGCCCGGAATTAGTTACTACTTCCGTTTTATCGTTTAAAATCGTGGAAGATTATTTTAGTAATTTTATATAGAAATGGTTTATCAATTCGAATTGATAAGTATAATATCCAACTTTACAAACTGACGTTTAATTCACTTTTAGTTTTGAAGCACATTTTAAAGATTAATTTTGAAAATGTTCTCTGATTCATAATCGTCTCTTGTATTAATATAAATTTTGATAAACGCTTATTTTTACGACGCAAAATTTAAATGAAAAATGCATCAACATGTAAAATAAGTTTAATTTTTTTTAATAATTTAAAGTATTAAACTCAAGACTAACAATTCGTAATACCTTTTATGCAAAAATTTTATTCAAAGACGTTACCTATTATGCAAAGATTTTAACATCGGCTATACGTTTACTTATTTCTAATCAATTGTACAGAAAAAATTTTTCAAAAAAAAAAAAAAAACATTCAAACAAATAGTTTTGTCATAAATTAATATTTAAAAATAGTCCTATTTTAGATCAATCGCTTGATAGTCTCTTTTTAAAAAAAAAAAAGTCATCCGCGTCAAAGGCCGAGAAATTTTCGTCGCGTTATATTCGCGATAATTCTCGTCGCGATTAACGCGTAAAAAGTAAACAGACCTTGCGAGATTTTCACTTCGAATAATTAGCGATCGTTTAACGACGACTTAAAGACCGTAAATGGCAATTATTTAAAGCATTGAAATTTTACATCGGATAAACCAACAAGCTTAATTAAAGATTAAATAATACTTTGAATAATCGGTAAATAAAAAAGATAAAATATAAAAATTTAGCTTGTAACGAAGATCAAATGTTGTCAACTTATTTTATAAACTCTGGCTTTATCGTCATTGTAATGCAAATATTTCTTGAGCTAACGAAACAGCAGTTATTGACACTTCGCGTTATCTTTATTGAATGCTATAATAATTTTATAGAAATTTATTTACACTGAAGAAGTTCACAATAATAAAAATAAGAAAAGCTGTACAAATACGCTAAATTTCAAAAAAAAAAAAAAAAAAAAAAAAAAAAAAAAAAAAAAAAAAACAAAAAAAAAACAAATTAATTTTAAACCAAAAATAAAATTTACTTCGACGAAACTATTTTTATATATTTAGAGAAAAAAAAAAAAAAAGTATAAAAGGCTTTGAAAACTAATAAAATTTTTGCAATAAACAATAAAATGTAAGAAAAATTTCATCGAAATAAAAAGGTTTTAATAGACATATAAAATTTTTGACACAATCAAGCGCGTACGATACAAAAAAAAAAAAAAAAAAACGACGACAACAAAAATTTCTTATCGTTATAATAACACTAATTATACCTTATTTTATTTTATCAAAAAGAAAATCCATCCAATTTAAAAGTCGATTATTTAAAAAATAATGGATAAAAAAATCCTATATCTATTTTAGATTGTCGAGTTTACATTATACGCGCGTCTTCTGTTTTCACGCGCATAAATTTAATTTATCGGTGCGCCGTATATATCGATGTGAGTTAGTAAGGCATCTCAATAATTATACGTAGTATCGTGAATGAAATTCTTTTCGTTTGATAAAATTAACGTAATTTTCGTATCGTTCTACCAAACGAAAAATATATCGTAGCCATCGTTGTTTAATTATTTGTCAAATGTAAACGATTGCGTCATCGATGACAATAGAGCGTACGCGTAACGCGAGATTCAAACAAAACGGACGTCGTTTAATGCTCATTTTATTATTCTTTAGGATTATACTTTATATTTTCTAGCTTCTCTTACCCTCCTTTGTCTTACCCTTTTTTTCGAATCTCCTCTCCGCGACGATTCGAATATTTATGAAAAACGTCGATTCTTACATTACGTCAGGAGGGTTGTAAAAAAATTTAATCCAACGATTTTTTAACGTTTGATTGAGAAGCCGAGAAAGAAACTTGGAATTTGATAACAAAAAGTTTACATCACATGTAAATATATGAATGATAAGTATACATATGTGTGCGTGCTATAAATTTTCAAGTTAAAGTTATCGAAAAATGTTCCATTAAAATTTTACATTTTACTCGGATAAATATCATATTATTTTCTCAGTCCTTATTATTTGATAAAATATTGTACCAAAAAATCCATAAAACTCGCTACGTAAGTATATAAAAATCCATTCGTTTCTTAGCACACGACATTACACGTATACAAGCTGCGAAAAGTAAACCATTACGCGATATATGACGAATCGTCTCTCATACGTGCCCGTAACGAAGCATAAAAAGGCGCGAGACTTCATAGTTTAGCGTTTTTTAACCAACGCCACGGTAATCGAGTCGTACCCGATAGCCGATAAAATTTACGAACGATAAACCGTTTGATTATGTCAAGGGATACGAGAATCGAGAGATAATTTTTCACGTGTACGTGTACGAAACGTATAATTGGCGCGTTAAAGCATCGATCGCGAGAGTTTTCTTACCGATGTACGATTAAAGTCGCGATTCAAAAATGTTTATCCCTTACGATTACGTATGTACATATACGCGTGTTGCGCGAATATTTGCGTCGATATTCGCGATAAAGTTTTGACAACTAAATCGGCCTGTGAATTTTTAACCGATTATAACTTGTTGCAAGTTAATCGTTAATTATTTTCAATAAATCACATACGTGATACGATATAACTTATACGCATAAGTAGATTCAAAATAATAAAAGCGCGACGCAAAAGTTTTCGATTTGAAAAATAGACCGACGCAACGGACGTCATTGGAACTTTATAAAATTTTCGTAAACTTTATCTCGGCGCTTGGAAAGTTGCCTCGCATAGGACGCGAGACAATGCGAAAAAGAATAAAAAGTTTAAGTATTTCTTGCCAGGCAATTTCTCATGATTTTTCAACTCGAATTTCGCGAACGCGAAAGTTTTTCGTGCGCGGTAATAATAATGTCGATAAAAAAAAAAATAAGAAGAGATAAGAAAAACGCAAGCCGCGCAACAAGTTTTTTATACGAGATACGATGGGACTAAATTATTTTCGGGATACTTTTTACCGAACGTTAGAGTCGCTTGATATTCAAAAATCGCGGATATAATTTCTTATCAGCTTATGCGTTTCTCGCGTTTGAAAATTTTTATTTGCATTGTTAGCAAAACGTTCTTTCAAAATTTAAAGGAAAAAGAGAAAGAGAGAGAGAGAGAGAGAAACAGTTATAAAGAAAAATTTTCAGATTGCCTCTTCAAACACTTTATAAATTGCGATACTATCCGCTGTTTTACAAATTAGGCGCATAAATTATCAAATTTCGCGGAACGAGAAAGACGATCAATCGATAAGGCACGCATTTTTCAAATCTTACAATTTTGGCCAAGCGTTCGTTTGAAAACAAAATGATATAGTTTTTTTTTTTTAAATACTAAAGTCAAAAATTAATGCAGAAATATATTATTGGATGAGATTTATTTTTCTTTAAAATTTATGAACGAAGATAAAATAAAAATTATAGATATTGTGAATATTTAAATAAAAAAAACTTAAAAAGTTTAATTATATATGTACATATATATATAAAAATTTCCTCCTCGCTATCATTAAAAGTTTAAAAAAATCTAACGAAACTTAAACATTTTATATAGATGTATATAAAAAAAGTTTGTTATCGAACTAAAAGAAAAGATTGGAATTTTATCGGAAAAATTATCACGAAAAATAAAAAGACAATCGTAAGTTTCGTTAATCGAATAAACTTTAAAAAAGTAAATTAATTTACATCGAGAAAAGCTGCGTTCGATTAATAATACCGAAAAAATTTTTCCAGAACGAGCGAGAATTAATAAATTTACTTAAAACTAATAAAGGTATTATTAAAAAAAAAAAAAAAAAAAAAAAAGAAAAGAAAAAAGCTCGTGCATACCGAGACGCAAATTGCAGGTACGCAAGGTATACAAAGAGAAAGACGGTATACGTCGGGAGGAACGAGAGCAAACCTACCGCTTCCGCGCGGCCCTTCGAAGCAAACAAAGCTCGGAAGCTACGAGCGATTTTCCGAGGACGCGGAAAACAACGGCTAACGCCTCGGTGGATTAATTGACGCCGTTTAACCTGCTCGCTCGATAAACCTCCTCCGGCTCCTCCTTCTCCTGTAACACGCCACCGAACGGATTTAGCAGCGAGCGCACAATCGCACCGGATACGCGGCGACGAAAGAGACGAAAGAGCCACGAGGAGCGAGCCTTTATCTCGTGGCTTTGCCATCGTCCTCCGGTTAACGATATTTTTTCTTTATTTTTTTTTTTCGTGTTTTATTTTCAAAACATTTCAATATGATTAATATTAACGATATTAAATCATGACGACCTTTTTTTGTTTTTATTGACGATTCGTCGATGCGACAAATTAATTAAAAATTTAAGACTAAGGGACATTTTTTTTTTTGTAGCTTCTGTAAGTCTTTTTTAGGTATTTCAATGAAAGCCAATATATCTAAAAGTTTTTTAATTTTTCCTATAATTGATGCTTAAGATTATTAATTAACTATGATTTTTCAACCCTATATTTGATTGAACTTAATCTTTTATTGTAATGTTCATTTATTCATAAAACAAATATTATTAAAAAAAATGCTGCGTCTTATTATTTTTACGTTTAATGCATAAAAATGCAATATGAGGTAACCGAGTGTGAAAGACTCGAATGTATAATAGATTCAAGGTCGTTTTCCAATTTGTAACATCGATGAATTTTTTTTAAATATTTTTTTTAAAGGCATTTTTTTTTTTTTTTTTTTTTTTTTTTGGTGTAACGAATAATGTAATACAGCTTAAAATCTCGTGTGAATACAAAATTTTAATTATTTTAATATCTTACTTTATGAAAATTTTATTGTATTTATCAAACAACTGACTGTAATCAAGAATTATAATAATTAATTCATAATTTTCTTGAACACATATTAAAAGATGCTTACAAACGAATGAAAACTTAATCTAGAAAAACTTTAATATTATTTTTTGAATTTTACAAAGACTTGCAGGAGCTAAAAAAAAAAAAATATGGAACTGGGGATTAGAACCCAAACCGTCAGTGCTATAGCCTGAATGAGAGGAATAAGAAGATGAATGAGAAGACAAAACATCAGAATTAAAATTCGCGTGTGGGAAGAAACAATAACATGGCAGTGCGACGCACACATCGCCGCATATCGATATATAGTTCAAAATTGAAAGCCACGCCCATTTTTGTTTTTTTTTTTTTTTTTTGGTTTTTTTTTCTCTCAAGGCCCGCCTACTTGATCGCGAAGAAATCTGATTGGCTGTTAATCTATTGTTAATTAAATAGTAATTAATCAACCGATTTTAATGTAAGAAGGTTTTTTATTTATAAAATTTGTCCCTGCATCAGGAGTTATGAATATTTTCACTAGATAGTGGGACAGGCTGTATAACGTTGTTAGAATTATCATAAAAATTAACGAGCCCTCGTTATCTTTTTACAATACAAAACTTTAAAATATAAGTCTCTATTACTCGTACAAGTAAGTACTAATAACGAATAAATTATTTTTTCACCGAACGAGAGATGAAAGGCTCGCTCGCTCGCTCGCTTTAATTCGAGAGGGTTTATCGAGGCTAGCTAAAAGGATTAAAAGCGTATAATCCCTTCCTTATTCGCATTAGACTTGATTTTTCGTTTTTCGTTAAACGATAAACATCGCTCGCGATCTTCTCGTCTAATAAGTGTCACTTTTTGAGTTAATATAATGTATTAAATTTTCGTAAAAATTTACTTAAGGAATAATAAAAGCTTTTAAAAAGACAAACGAATTAGCCGGTATTTTTTTATTCGCTATTCAATTACTTTATCACGATTGTGGTTTTTTATCCTATGGAACTGAAAAGACTTTGTTAATAAATAAAAGCTTTGGAAAATCTATTTTGTATCAGACAATATCTCCCGCCTACGTGCTTAAATCTTAATATACACAATGAATTACCAAAGCGATTTACAAATTAAAAAAATAAACGAAATAAAATTCTTTTTTCTTTTTTTGTTCTTTCGTTTATTTTTGTTACACGTTCCGTAAAAATTTGCGGTAAAAAAGCAATAGCCGAAAAAGGATAAATAGCTCGGATGATCGAAAGAAAAGTTGAGATGAGGCACGAGCGCGAATTAATAAAAAATAATGAAAGAAAGAAAAAAAAAAAAAACAGAACAAAAAAAAATTTATCCGTAGAAGAGAATATGACGTGGATTGCACAATTTGATAACAATTGAACGCGCGATGCTGTGATACCGATGTACGTAACTATATCGAGGCCGAGAACAGACGATTAATAGCTTTTTAAATAATTGATGACGCATTTTATCCGATATCCTATAAACGCGTCGCGTTGCAAGGTTGTAATTGGGTTATTTGAGACGTACACCGTTAGATAATTGGCGTTCAAACGAACTCGTGTACACCTTAATTTTCTACGGTTTTTTTTTTTTTTTTTTTTTTTTTTTTTTTTTTTTTTTCGTTTTACCGATAAAGACGACAATGTCCGAGTTGTGTATTAATCATTTTCATAGTCTTGAAAAGTTATTGGTTTGTATTAAATTGAGAACGATTAGGTAAACGTTTATTTGAGCAAAATTTTATGTTTAAAAGCGGTAAATAGAGATTGTTTTAAAATTTAATATTTTAACGATGTAAAATTTTTAAAATTCTATTTGTGCTCAATTTTGCAATTGAAAATGAAAAATTTATCCGAATACTACGATGATTTTTAATACTTCATAAAACTCCATACTTCAAAAAACGAAAACAACGCTATTTAACGCTAGATTTTTCAAGCGACTAGTTTCAATTCGACTGTTATTAATTTTATTTACAAAAAAAAAAAAAAAAAAAAAAAAAAAAAAAAAAAAAAAAAAAAAAAAAATATTTGCGATACTATTTTTAAGAATGTTACATTTATCAACTGTTGTATTTGTTTAGCTCTTCGTATCTTTGTAGAGCAACGCTAAAAATTAATTTTAAACACATTTCTTACGCATTAATTATTCTTTCGCAAAACAGGTGTTCGATCTATTTTTACACAAAACAGGTATACAACCGTATTTCAATAATTTTAACGATAAAATTCATTGCGACAAGTCAAAAATTTTTCAATCGGCCTTTTATTACCGCGACACGTTTTTTTTTACATAACGACGGGGAATTAAAATTTAACGGGCTCGTTGTATATGTCGACGCCGAAATAACCGGAGGCGAATTTGCCCGTACGACAATGCTGTTTGTGCTATTGAACGTCCGTGGGGTTTATTATATCGCGAAAGTCTCTTGAGCAACAGGTCGATTCCAAAGGGAAATTAATATAAGTGTATACACAAGGAAATGGTTTTTTTTTTATTATTATTTTTATTTTTTATAGATAAAATTAAAATTTTTTATTTTTATAAATGAAATATTTATCGATTCGATAAAACAAAAATTATTCAATTGTTTATTTAGTAAACAATTAAAGATTAGATTAAAATTAGGTAAACATTTTAGTTTAATTAAAAAAGATAGTTAAACAAATATGAATAGAATTTTAATTATAATTTGATTTATTTTAAAATTTTACGCGCATTGGATAAAAAATACCAATTTTATTTTTCAACGTTATTTGTTCGTAAAAAAAGTATAATTTAAAATTTATTTTTTGCGAATTTCGTTAGTTTCCTGCAATTTTATTTGTTTCGACGTTGAAAGACAAAAGAAAAGGAAAAAAAAAAAAAAAAAAAAATTATCAATTTCTTATCAAACGCAGTCGAATGATTTTTCGAACGAAAAAATATAAATCAAACAAGCACGAAAATTACAGCGTAAAAGATCGCAATTTTTTGCTTTTGTATCGCGAAAGCTTTTTTTAACGTTTAAAATTCGTCGCAGCGAAAAAAAAAATTTCTCCCTTTGTCCCAATGAGGATCCGAGGAAACGTAAACGCGCGCGTCGTTGAAACAGAAAACCGTAGGTACGTATAAGGTCATTGAAGGAAGCGAAGCAACAGTTTCGAAAACTACCGTTTAGCTTCAATTTGCCGCGCTCGTTTCCCTTTGCCATAGGAGTTGTTCGGCAGTTAGCGGTAACTTTATGCCGCATTTTTTTTTTTTTTTTTAAACTTTATTCTTTGGTGCTTTCGAGCACTTCATTTCTATTTTTCTTTTACTTTTGCGTTTTTAATCTCGAAGTTTTATACTTTATTCTCGTAAATTTAGATGCTACTTTAAGCGAATGAAATTTGATATAATTATTATCGTAAAAGCTTGCGTTTTATTATAATTTATATAAAATATAATAAACGGTTTTTTTTCAAAATCAATTTTTTTTTTCTTTCTTTTTTTTTTTTTTTTTTTTTTTCATACAAATTTTTAATCTGTTATCAAAATATTATTCTATTATTATTCTCTTCGATCGGTCACTATTCGACTTACATATAAGCGTTGAAAAAAAAAAAAAAAAAAATTAGTACATCAACGTATAAAGAGCGCGAGAGCGCAACGTCGTCGCACAATCGTCCTCGCGAAAAACGATAACCCAAGCACTAAAGCTAAACTTGCTAATTAGAAAAAAAAAAAAATTAAAAAATAAAAAAAGATAAAAAAAAATAAATCACGCACTCGTCCGCAAATAGGAAGAGCAATTTTCTCCGGCAAAGCAATATCAGCTGAACTCACCCGCGGCTACACGAGTCCTGGGGACAGAGATAAACGTTGACTGACCGTTCGTGAAGCTCCTCGGATCCTCGACCTTCGTCGAGGTCGATTGAGAGAGCGAGAGGCGCTAGAGCGTGCGAGCAGCGAGAAGAAGCCGCGAGGTGCCGGAAGCCGAGAGGTAGACGGAGCGCAGAGTGACGAGTCGGCCGCCGGCATCGGCCCTTAAATAGAGCTGCGCGCACGCGGAATGTTGCGCGCGCGCGCTCTCTCTCTCTCTCTCTCTCTCTCTTTCTATCTCTCTCTCTCTCTCTCTCTATCTCTCTCTTGCTCTGTAACGACGAGGATTCGAGTCGCAAACTCTCGCGCTACGAAGGTGGGCGGGGTGTGGCCCAACGCGTGTGTCTGTACCCGCGGACGAGACGCGAGCTTTTCTCTACTCCTCCCGAGGTGTAGCCGTCGACGCGATTCCGTCTTCCTCGATGCTCAAACACTCACGACTATATCGATTTCCTTGGACTCGTGAGCGCTTTTCAATCGTTAACGTTGCGCTCACCCCTTAGCGCTCATAATAATTTTAACGATCGTAAAATTCATCGAGCGATATTCGCTTTATGAAAATCGAGGCGACGACGAACTTTTTTTAAAAAAATAATACAATACGTTGAATTTTATCGACGAAAAAGGCAACGAAACTTATTCGGAGAAATTTTTTTATTTATTTATTTTTTTTTTTTTTTTTTAATTTTCCCGAAATACGTAAGGGAGCTTTACGAGTTTGCTCAATGATTTATTGGGCTATCGGTTCACCTAAGACCGTAAGAATACAAGCTACATCAAAAGAGTAAATAATTTACTTTAGCAGAATGAACCTACCTACCTACCTACATTCTTATACTGAGTGAAAATGAAACTCGACTTTTCGAAAGTTAATTATTTACTCGGGCTTTTTAAATAAATAATGACCAATATCCGAGAGTAGAAAAATTTACAGTTTTACCGATAAAATATCAAAATATTTTCAATTTAAATTATCGATTTTGAAATTGAATCTACGCGTATTTTTTTATTTTTATCTGTATTTTATAATAGAAAATATATGAGAAATCAATTTTAATTTATCTTATACACGTTATCGCAAATAATTTAAACAATATCAAAAACCGCTTACTTACGTATTTTTGTCAACGTACATAAATGAATAATTCAAATATACAATTTTACAACGCATTAATCTGCTAATTTAATAGTTTGGCAAATTGCAAACGACAACGGTATAAGCATATACTTAATTTCATTTTTTTTTTTTTTTTTCTCAATGTTTCACAACAATCGCATAAGTCGCAACCTCTTTAAAATCATCCGAAAGTTAATCACATCCTCGACGTTTTCCATTCTTAAAAAAAAAAAAAAGAAAAAGAAAAGAAAAAAAGAAAACGATGAAAATGATCAAATAAAAAAGAAAAGAAAAAAAAAAAAAATATCGACAAATAAATCCCCGACAGTTCGAAGACAAGGGGGAAATTTCAATTCATCGATTGTTAATCGAACGCGCGAGAAGCGCCGAATCTCGAGCATGACATCAGGTGGTCGACTACGGGCCATTAGGATTCGGATTTTCCGTCTCTCCTTCTCGCTCTAACGCTATAGCTCGGGCGCGCGCTCAATTTGTAGCGCTAATCGTATCTGATGCATTTAATACGTCCCTGTGCTCGCTCATCAATACAATCATCGTCACTGAAGAGAGAGAGAGAGAGAGAGAGATAGAGAGAGAGAGAGAGAGAGAGAGAGAGAGAGACAACAATAATGAAATTCACCTGGCTTGCGTTAGGTCCGCTTTCCGGCTGTACGGCAGATATATATATATATATATATATATATATATATATATATATATATATATATATATATATATATATATATATATATACCTTCTCAATGGATATTTACTCGAATACGAGCTGTTTGTTCGGACGTTTTCTTTCTCGTCGTCGCGTTGTTCACTTAGATACGACGTGTTTTCCCGAGCAAAGGAGCTCTTCTATGAATTCACACTATTTTTAGCAACGATTGACTCACCGTTCATTAAATTATTCGGAATAAAAAATTAATTAACGATAAGTTACGTTAAATTTCCGAAAAGTTTCACAATATTACAGTGATTAATACGTAATTGAAATTTATTTACAAACATTAATAATCTATGAAATTTTCTTTATTTTTAAGCCGTGTATGGATTTCTATGTGAATGCGATTAAATGTAAACGGATGATAAAACGATTAAAAGCACCTGCATGCGACTAGAAAGTTGAACATTTTTTTACAGAGCTTTTTAATTAAAATGTTTAAGCTCTTATGTATTATATTAAATTATCTTTAACGATTATTTATATTATATACAAGATTACAAAAATTTTCGTTCAACTTTTTTTATTAATATTTTAAGCTTTAAGCGCGCATAAAAAAATTTAAGTAACTCGTGTGAGTTTGTTCAACACATCAAATCATTGAATCACTTTCCTCGCAACTGGTTCTCTCTCTCTCTCTCTCTCTCTCTCTCTTCTCTCTTCTCTCTTCTCTCTTTCCTTCTCTCTTCTTTTGTCCAGGTATCTGTAATTATTCTCGTGAAAACTCGCAAGTTGCCTATACAAGAAATTACAACTTAGAGCCAATGATAATTATACGCGGAGACAGAAAACGCGTTCGCTCCTCGCGTAATTAAAATTTTCCCATCTTCCTCGATCGCGCTCCTCTCAAATTTTGAGCAAATACAATCAAACAAAACGTAATTAATGACCCCTAAAATCAACACTTTTACCAATACAGAGAGAGAGAGAGAGAGAGAGAGAGAGAGGAAGAGATAATCCGTCTGCCGTCTGCGTGTACTAGTTACGACTATATGTATTCGCTTATACATCTGCAGTTACGGGCTTGCGTGTATTCGATTTTAATCAACCGTGCCGGGACGTTTGCAATTTTGATTGAATTTTTAAGTTCGAGGACGCGAGCTCATTAATAATAACTCCGATGCTACTAAATTTTGTATACTCGTACATATATTCGCGAGAGACACTGCGATAGCGATTGCGATTATCGCGCGTATTTCGCGGATGCATTTTTATGTGTCGCGTATGCAGATTAGCGGCTGGTATATTGAAAAAAAAAAAATAAATAAATAAATAAATAAATAAATAAAAATAAAATAAAATAAAATAAAACAACGAATTATAAAATTATTGAATTGAAATAACGTTATAAAATAATAAATTTAAAAATTTTCCACGTCGCTAAATATAAAATGTATATAAAGAAGAAGCGAAAAAAAAAAAAAAAAAAAAAAAAAAAAAAAAAAAAAAAATGGTAAAATACGAGACATCGCGTATACATAAACGGGAAACGTTTGACGCGATCGGTTGATGCCGACCGTAATCATAAATAATAACGAGGAAAAATTCTCTTCTGCTCTACCCATCGGCCAGAAGGTCGTTGCGTTATGCTTTTCTATTCTCTTGCGCGCTTCAGCTTGCATGAAATATCCCGTCACAACGGAATGGAAGAGAAAATCCCGCGAGATTGTTCCGAAGCTCATTTCCTTATGCGAAAGTCACTTTGCGAAAGCTCTGTAGACGTGTTTAACCTACGTCTGACTTACGGCGTTACGTTATCGTACTATCGCGTAAGCAAGTCAATTCGATGCATTGGTTAGTTTGTATTTATTTTCGATTAAGAAAATAAACGTTTTATCGTTCGGGTGTGTGACTAATTTTGTTTTTTTATTTTTTTTTTGTTTGTTTTTTTTTGTTTTTTTTTTTCTTTTTTTTTTCATTTAATGCTATTCATTGAGACTTATACCAGTAAAATAGGCCTTCGAATTATCAATCGATTGTATTTGAGTCAAAAATATTAGTCACTGCTAAGAACAGACGCGAAATTACTTTCTTTTTGATGAAAGAGCGCTAATCGATCTCGAATTTAACGGCGAACGCGATCTTTTGAATTTGCGTGTCTGGAAATCTATTTCCGGTATTCATCGCTTACTCCTGCGTCTTATAACTCTGAAATAAATTTCATTAAATTTCAGATTTCTTAGATTCGTAATATCCACGAAAATTGAAATGCATGAAAAAAAAAAAAAGAAAGAAAGAAAAAAAGAAAGATAAGAAACACTTTTTTATTTAATTGCTTCCATATTTCTTTCTGTTAACTTTAATGTAAACTTAGATTAAAATTAAAGAAAAAGGCAAAATATTTATTTTTTGTAATAAAATTTTTATGGAATATAATAATAATAATCTCGAATGTTATATTTATAAACGTGTCACAAGGTACGAAGTAAACCTGAGTTAAGAACCTTAAGAGAATTCGTACTTTCCAATGACTCGTTGATAAGATTGAAAAATACATACATGAATTTTTTCCTTCATCCGTCGTCATGTGAACTTGTAATCCTGATATATTAAAATAAGTTTTTAAAATACATATCATCGAAAAATACATAAAAATATCGAAGATACGAAAAAGTAAAATTTTTTAGTTTACGCGCCAGTAAGTTTCTAAAAATTAACATAAATCATTAAAAAAAAAAAAAAAAGTGACGCATCGAAAGGACATAAATTTTTGTACGCGTTGAAAAAATTTTTCAAAATTTAATGAACTATTCATCGACACAAACAGCTAGCGAAGAAAAATAAATCTTTCTTCTCTATATTTCTCCTTGCATCGATTCACATCTACGATCTATAACAATTCCTCAATCCAAAAGCGTCAAATATAAATAAGAGAGATAGAGAGAGAGAGAGAAAGGAGGGAAGAGCGAGAGCAACAGGTTACCCCTTCGGTAGCGCCTACGCACGTGTTCGAGTCTACGCCTACGTTTACGTGACGCAACAATCGATACCGGCTTAAGCCGATTTTCGCTTCTCTTGTACGTGTCGTGACGACGGTGTATATATCGTAAATAGAAAAAAACAAAAAAAACAAAAAAAAAAAACAAAAATATATAATTCCCGTGTGGTATTATGCGCATATATATCTTCGTGCGCACGTACGTAAACTATCGCAAATTTACTTCATATGTAGACTATACGGTCGCGCTGATGCTTTACTTTTACTTGGAATCTAATCGATCAACAATATTTTCGATTTTACAATATTTTGAAATAATCGGCATTCTTATAGAAAGAAAAAAAAAAAAAAAAAAAGTACCGAGAAATAAATACGATTCGAAGCGAGCGATGAAGTAGCAATGAGAGATTACGTTACAATTTATTTTCTTCCGTAACTTATGTACTCTGCTATCTAGCAACATTACATTCATATATAAATTAACTTTATATTTCTGTAATTAAACGTGACGTTGATCTATTGGTTAAACGGTAATTTTATAAATTAATTGTTTAAAACGAAGACATTAAAATTTCACTCGCTTCAAATGTATGCTACTGGTTTCGATTAAATATTCAGTGTAAATTTTATTCCTAACGAAAGAAAATAAAAAGATTGTCGATTCGTCGAAAATGGCCGAGATCGAATTGTTTAGACGTAGAACCGAGCGCAGGTATTGGAAATCATAAGAGCAAAGGCGATGATTAAAAGCGGAAACAAAGCTTTACTCCTTTTCTGAAAACATTCAAATCCTTGCGACATCGAAATTCGCAGCGAGTGTCTAAAAAACAAAAAAAACAAAAAAAAAAAAAAAAAAAACAAAAAAAAAAAACAAAAAAAATCTTCATGGTAAAGCTTTGGTAAAGATGAATTGCAATTCAGTGATTCCGACGATAAAAAGTTTCATTTTATTACCGATACTTAATTGTTATGTACAGTAATTTTAACGTACTTATTATTCTGGCATTGTGCAAGCAGGTATTTAAAATCATTCATTATACATTGTATTCGTCAGTAATATTGCCGTGACCAATATATATATATATATATATATATATATATATATATATATATATATATTGTATCTTATTCGACGAATTGTGTCAGTCAGACATCATATAATCAAGCTCATAAAATTTACCTTAAATTCAATCGTTTAATTTCACCAACAAAATGATGTTAATTTATTAACTGTGCGATGATTGTTTTTTTTTCTTTTTTCTTTTTGCGTTAAATTTGTGTACATGCAAAATTTTAATTTCGTTCTTTATCGTTAAGTATGTTTAAAAAAAAAGGACGAATAAAATTTGACCCTTTCCGGCACGACAGACACACCGAAGACGAATAAAAGCGTCTAAAAATCAATCGATAAAAATTGACGCTACGTTCCGACCTAGCATTAACCAGGGAACGATCGGTATTAAATCCGTTAAAATCGCGACTAACCTCGTTAAATATTAGGTGTAGTAAAACGTAATCCATTATTTTGCCAATAGATGGCTTTAGTAGTCTGTATCTCCCGTTGTAAAAGTGCGATCGGGTTACACTAGATGGCGTTAGAAAGATAAAATTTCGTACTAAAAAAGCTTCTGATACAGTTTTGTGATTGTTGACTCAGTATTTTTTTAGTACGCGTCAAAGATGGACACCAACAAAGAGAAAATACGCCATATTTTACAGTTTTTCTTCGATAAAGGCGAAAACGCAAGCCAGGCAGCTGAAAATGTGAATATTGTTTATGGTCCTGATACTGTAACAGCCAATCACGCGCAATTTTGGTTTCGTCGATTCCGTTCCGGTAATTTTGACGTCAAAGATGCACCACGCTCTGGAAGGCCAATTGTCGAAAATGTCGATAAAATAATGGAAATCGTCGAGTCCGACCGTCACGCAAGCACTGTTTCGATTGCCCAGGAGCTAAACATTGCACAAAAAACTGTTTGGAACCACTTAAATAAGGCTGGATACAAAAAGAAGTTCGATGTATGGGTGCCACACGAGTTATCGCAAAGAAACCTCATGGACCGAATTTCCATCTGCGAATCGCTGCTGAATCGCAACAATATCGATCCATTTCTGAAGCGGATGGTTACTGGTGATGAAAAGTGGGTCACTTACGACAACGTCAAGCGACAACGCCGTGGTCAAATCGCGGTGAGACGGCGCAAACGGTGGCCAAGCTAGGATTGACAGTCAGGAAGGTTTTGCTGTGTGTTTGGTGGGACTGGCAGGGAATCATCTACTATGAGCTGCTCCCCTACGGCCGAACTCTTAATTCGGACCTGTACTGTCAACAATTGGATACATCGATAGTTACTCGCCAGAAGCTCCGGGAGCTTGGTTGGGAAGTTCTTATGCATCCACCTTATAGTCCGGACCTGGCACCAAATGATTACCACCTGTTCCTGTCTATGACGAATGATTTTGCAGGTGAAAAATTCCCCTCAATAGAAGATTGTGAAAATCGACTGTCCCAGTTTTTTGACAATAGGGACAAGGGTTTCTACGAGAGAGAGTTTCTACGATTATGAAATTACTTCCAAAATGGCAACAAGTTATCGAACAAAACAGTGCATATTTGACCTAAATGGTATCATTCTATCTATGCTAAATAAAACCTTCAATTTAATGCAAAAATAATGGATTTCTTTTTACTACACCTAATATAACGAGTATAAACTCACGCGTCTTTAACTCGATGAATCGTCGAAGACGTTGAAGCAATGAAAAATTTGTCGTCGCGCGCGTGTCTGGGAGTCTAGTGGGAAATTATCCAGGACGAGCCGCGAGAAAGCGTTACTTTTTCACCTTTGCTGCACCGACGCATCCCATAATAATACCTCGTCCACCTCGGGGACGAACGAAGACGTCTCTTCTTTGCCGTTGATGAAATGCATTCGCTTCTCATTGTACGCCGAGATTGTACTCTCTCTCTCTCTCTCTTGAGGTGTCGTTGCAACTCTGTATATTTATTTTGAAATACTATGCTGTATGTTTATTACGAAAGATTACCGAATAATCTATTTACTTTATATTTGATGTATGACTCGAGTTGTCTTTTTTGTTTCTTTTTTTTTTTTTTTTTTGTTTTGTTTTTTTTTTTTAACGATTATCATCGTTACGTTTACGAAAATAAAAATTCAAATATGATGAAATTGTAAATATTATGCTAAAATACAATTGGATTAAGGATTAAATTTACCGCTGATTTTAGAGATTAATTAAAATATTCTATATTGTGAGCATAAACTACGACTTAACATTATGAAAATAAAATAGATATAAATCTGTAATACGAGATATATGAAATCGAGAAAATGTTGAATAAATAAGATGAAACATTCGTAATAATTCAATTGCATCATTGCGTATAAATTATTCTTCAAAGAAATTTAATGAAACAATTTTAAAATGACGATTTTACGAACATCGAAGTCATATATAAATGTAAGAAATATTGAAATATTTTTAAATTTAAATACATATCACTTGTACAATATTGTTTCTTCAAAAGTCTTGAATATCGCATTACCTAATGTAAATCTATCAGTACGTAATAACGCAAAAGCTCGTTTTATACTTAAATTTTTCGATAAACGTTAACATGAATATAATTCTTTTTTACACATTTACCGAATATATATATATATATATATATATATATATATATATATACTCCTTTTTAATAGACAAAGTGAACGAAAAAAACGAAAAGAAAATAAAAAATTAATGCCATTATAAAGCGTTAATTTATTTTCCAATGATTCTTCATGCCGAATATAATATATGAAATAAATTTCGACTAGACGATTAAAAACAAAATTTGTTTTTGTCGCTTTCGTTTCGGCAAATAAAGTATGTAACCTTTATATATATATATATATATAGATTTTAATTGCTCATCATCGGTTTTATTGCTCACGAATTTCATCGCTCTTGAAAAATTAATAATTCAATATCTCAATGTATTAAGGCATTGCAACGTGAATTGTAATTTTCGAATCAAATTATTCATACTACAATGTTTCTTCATAGGAATGCGTTTGAATACAAAATAAAAAAAAAAAAAAAACGTGGTCTACATCGCTCTACGAGTTTTCGAGCGGACTTGAAAATACGATAATGCTGAAAAATTTTTGAATAACAATTACATCGATATAAAGTTAGTCATGTATCGGTTTTAAAAACTAGCATTTAATTATTAAAATTGATCGCGATAATTTACTTTTTTTTTTTTTTTTTTTTTTTTTTTTATAAGTTACTGTATTCACACACATAAATAGAATATGCCCAAAGCAAAGGTAAAAGAGAATTTAGTAAGACACAGGCGGGCGATTAGCATGTATGGTATACATATATACGAGTATCGATACTCGACTTTCCCGCAATGAACTTCGTTCGTAAAAAGCCAACGGAGCACGCATCGCTTCGTCGTCGCTGCGTCGTTCGAAATAACCGTCACGTATAAAAAAAAAAAGAAAGAAAAAAAAGAAAAAGAAAAGAAAAGAAAGAAAAAAAACGGCCCCACTACGCGGTACGATACGACGCGTCGGTGTCAAGGGTCGAGTCCGTCGTCGGTATCACGTGTTGCGCGAAGGTATGCTTTACATGGCGCGACAGATCCGGAAACGCGGACAGTCGGTGCTTGGACGGAGAGATCGATCGACCCCCCAGGGCACCAGCACCCCGCGTCCCCCCCAACTCCTCCCGACAGCAGCCGGCTTTACGATAAAGGAATACACAACGGCGAGCGGACATACGTACGCGGATTTTCGAGCGCGCGAAGTGTAAAAACCCTGTGAGAATCGAACCTTCTCTCCTTTCCCGTTCCCTCCCTCTCCCTTTCCCGGTTATCCTGCCGAGTGCCGAGCGAGATCGAGCCGCGTAACGCAACGTCCGGTTAATGGAACCGACCCCGTGGACGCGACTGCGTTATTATCGGTACTACAAACTGCTGTGACCCTGTGGCGAGAACACCTCTGTGGCGAAAAAGCGACAACGCGATTAAAATTCCTCTGTCTGCCGTATCGTATTTTCTTTGTGATTTTTTTTTTGTTTTTTGTTTTTGTTTGTTTTTTGTTTTTTGTTTTTGTTTTGTTTTTTTTTTTTTTTTTTTTATTTTATGCCCGTGCGTTTTGAACAAGAGTGTTTATAAGATAAGAAGAGGTAAAAAATTGAAGTAAGCCGCGATGCTGAACCAAGTGCAGGCCGACTTTTTGGATCCGAAACCCGAGAACTCGGACAAGGAGAGCTTCGAGGCGAAGATCGTGAGATCGAAGCTGAGAACCAAGAGCGACGGTGCCGGTGAGCTTATTTTTATTGCTTCTTCTTCTTCTTCTTCTTTATATTGTTATAAGCTCGTTCGTGTAAATATACGTACGCGCGAGTTTATTAACGCGCTAAACGTGACTTTTACATAACCAGCCTAGTTGGAGTCGTTATTTTTGTTAATTGGTATTGGGATTTTGATTATTTTTATTGGATTCACTTTGTTGAAATTTGGATTATTAATTTCACGAATTATACGAGACGAGTATTATTTTCAGCCGAGTAACACCTACGTAAATTATATTATTAATGCTATTGTTTAAAATTTTGCTCGATATCAACTTCGCTTCTTGAAATAATTACTTTTTATTGCGAACAGTAATAAGTTAGGGAGTAAATTTACATAAGAATAGCGAAAAAAAAAGAGAAAATTAAACGTGCAGTAGTAGTTTCCAATTAAAAAGAGTCTTTCGTATAAACGAACGGAAAGAGAAGGAAAACTGTCAAAAAATAACACGTCGGTTATACTACAAAAAAAAAAAAAAAAAAAAAAAAAAAAAAAAAAAAAAAAATAGGACGAAGCAAAGAAACAGGAAATAATTAGAGTCAAACAATACGGTCACTTTATTAAGAAAGGATTTTTAAAAATAGAATAAAGAATATTCGCCTCTTCTTCTTTTTTTTTTTTTTTTTTTAAAGAAAAACTCACTGCGAGAAAAATATGCCGTTTATGATATATTTTCGAATAAAGAGGAATAACTTTACTACATCAATGTTCTTTTATTCATCAAATGTATTATATAAAACGTTTATTCTTAGATAAACGATAAAAATCTTTCGTGTTGTTATATATATATAGTTAAACGAAATAAATAAACAATAAAATATTTTAATTTCGTTGGAAAAAAAAAAAAATGCATTTTTTTTATCAAATTACCATAACGTACATTAGTTAGCAAAGTTTATAATCACTAAAGACTTTAAAACAAAATTTCTTATGTGGGACACGTTTTAAAGCTTGTAGCGCTCATTTTAATATTGTATAATTCATAAATTTGAATGTTTATATCTAAATTGTTATTAACAAAGTTGACGTAATTTCTTGTACTAAATTTATAACGAATTAAAAATCAATATTTTACATGGAATATGAGTACTTGTATTAAAAATTTATATTTAATTTAGTTATTTATAATAATATAGATTTATTGTTATAATTTTTATTGTTTTTATTATTATCTATATACATATTTTATTTATTATTAATTAATAGAATTATTGATAATTATTAACAAATGAATATTTAAACAATTGTTAAACATGTATCTTATATAAATAATGTATATAATTGTAATAAGCTCATACTTGAGAGGATATATTCATAGAACGCTATATAAAAACTATTTTTACTTATAGATGCGTAAATAAAACAATAGAAAAGTATTACAAAAATCAAACGCATTGTTCGCATAAAATGTTATGTATCATTACGAACACGCACACACACACGCACACACACATACACACATACACACAGTTATATATATATTTTATGTGTATCAGCTCATTAATAATTACGATTTAGCAGTCTACGTAATTTTCTCATGCGAGGTTCACGAAGCTAATGAACTTGGCTTACTGCTTACAAAATGTTTTTCTCTTTTTCGTTCAAAGTCTCGTCGACGTTCGACTTGCAACGTTGCTCATTAAAAATTCGAATAAATTAACAACCGTATCGTGCTTTCTTATTCCTTTTTTTTTTTTATTTATTTTTTTTTTTTTTTTTTATGCTTGTATGTTGTAATTGACGATTCGAGTTTTTTTTTTTTTTTTTTTTTTTTTCAAGTCAACCGACAGAAATTTTAGATGCAAATAGTAGCATAAGAGTATTTTAATGCCTATTATGAAATGAAGAAGAATTACGTTAAGTGAATTAAGATGTACATTATAAGGTTGATTATAAGAACATAAGCTTAATGATGATAATTTTTTTACAAAATCCACTAGCTGTAGATTGATCGAGATTCCATAAACGTCATATAACCTCGCGTTTTTATTCATTCATTCAAATATATTTCAATGATAAATTGACAAAATAAATTATTTTTGTCCGTCGATGCGGATTTAGCCAGACCACAAGCAAAAGTATCAAAAATTCATTTATTTATTTAACATTGATTATTTATAACTCTGACAGATTACATCCTTAATCAAAATCGCTACAGAAGTCCATTTTACGAAGAAACATATCGTCGATCGATCGAAAATCCCGAGGAATTTTGGGCGGAAGTGGCACAGTGTATCGAATGGAGTAAGCCGTGGGAAAAAGTCTTGGATAATTCTAATGAGCCTTTCACGAAATGGTAAGAATTTTTTTCTTTTTTTTTTTTTTTTTTTTTTATTATTTATTTATTTATTTTTTTTTTAAATCATCTTCAATATTGCATAATTAAACGATTAATATTAGTTGGCTATTATGAAAAAAATAAGTTTTTTAACATTGTAACGAAACCGATGGAAAAACTTTTTCCTCTAAACTAAACTAAAATATTGCCAAAGATTTAAAATGTAATAATAAAGTTTTCAAAAGAGATAAAGTGAAATAACTCTTTGATGTACTTGATAATTTAATAATTTTTTCACAATATATTTCATTTAACAGTTTAATAACTAATTTAAACCAGATTATTATAATAGCTTATGTACATTGTATCACGATAAATTAATAAATTTTTAAAAATGCTAATTCATAAAAATTAAATCGTTTACTTGAAAAATTAATAATTTTATATAAAATGATCATTTTTATATTCAAAATACGGATAGTTAATCGATTGATTTAAAAAATAACTTTTTGCGGTAATGTAAGTAGTATAGCTCAATGCGTGGTCAGATTCGACAATTTTGAATTTCTTTTTTTTAAAGTAAAACGCAATAATCGTGAAATTGATTTATTATATAATAAAAGCAACTTTGGAGGTTAGGAAGGGGCTCGCACATCCAGAGCATTCGAGCATCGAGAAAGAGGATAATTTTTTAATAACGATAAGATTTTGTTACTCAATGCAGGTACGTGGGCGGTGAGACGAACGTTTGCTACAACGCGCTGGACCGGCACGTGGCCGCGGGCCTCGGTTCCAAGACCGCCCTCATTCACGACAGCCCGATGACCTCGACGGTACGAAAGGTCACCTACGGTGAGCTCCTCGAGCGTACTTCAAAGCTCGCGGGCGTCCTCGGCAAGTTCGGAATCGGCAAGGGCGACCGCGTACTCATCTACATGCCTCTCATACCCGAGACACTCGTCGCCATACTCGCCACTTCCAGGATCGGCGCCGTCCATTCCGTCGTCTTTGGTGGTGAGTGAGAATTTTTAGCTCGTCTATTTTTTCTTCGTCTTTAAATCATGCACGATTGCAGCTGGTGCTGTTTTATCAATTATACGATTGCAAATAGTGCTAAACTAGTGATAAAATGTGATTCGTTCGTATAACGCGCTTATTTTAAATAACTAGAATATTAAAAAATCTTTGACGAAGATAACGAAACAAAAAAAAAAAAAAACAAAAAAAAAAAAAATTAATGTCTTAAATTTCCAACGAGTCATTAAAGTCGCTTGAAAAATTCATCAATCATCGCAATTATATCGGTATAAACGTTTTATCGTTCAAGTCGTTGTTAAAACAAGGAAAATGCGACGCACGCATGAAAACAACACTCGAAATAAGAAATAGCTGTGTAATACTTGCGGGAACTCGGTAACTCATTAAAACCCCTGAAAGAAAGAATAAGAGAGAGAGAGAGAGAGAGAGAGAGAGAGAGAGAGAGAGAGCGAAAGAAAACAAATAATTCGCGACTAAACTAATGAAAAAAAGATTTTTATCCGATCTAATTAATTTGAAGGGGAAAGGGAGGGGAGATACATCTCGTCTACTCGTTCATTTTTCTTCCGTTACTGGGGAGAGACAAGGGGAGTTTGCATTGTTTCGGCGACACGTGCGCCATCCAAAAACTTTATGTGTATCGAATTATCGCGCCTTACCAGATATATACATAATGGAGAGAGGCTGGCGTTATATTATACGCGAGGTTGTCGATCCTTCCGCTGAATTTCTTTTGTCTATTATTTTTCGGTTGTTAAAGGCAATATTCGGTCGGTTGGTCGGTCGATATTATCGCGTTTAATAACTCAACCGCTGGCTGTTTTACGTCGTATAGGTGTAGAGCCGTTATTTTACCGAGCGTATAAATATAAAAAAAAATAAATTAAAATTCGCAAAAGACAAACAGCAAGACGCTCTCTTCGAATAAGCGATTGAACCGTTATCTCTTGTTATTTTTTTTTTTTTTTTTTTTTCTTTTTTTATCCTCGTTTCGAAGACAATCGTATTTTAAGAGGCCACCGGTAAATCGAATCGAATCGGGAATGCAAACTCGACGCGGATAGGCTTTCTCTCACCCTCTCGGCGGATATTACGGCGCGTAATCACGACTGATTCTAGATCTACATTTGCGCGCGTGTTTCAGGATTTGCCGCCAAGGAGCTTGCAACGAGGATCGATCACGCCGAGCCGAAGATTCTCCTCACCGCGAGCTGTGGCCTAGAGCCCCACAAAATCGTGAAGTAAGTAATTGCTCCGTTAAACAGAAGAAAAAAAAAAATAATAAAAAACAAAAAAAAAGGCCAGTGTAAATTTTAACTTTATTTAAACAATTAAGTAAAAAAAAAAAAAAAAAATAATATTTTATCAAAGCGCTTCGAGTGAACATTCGAAAGATTCGTTGAAGAAAAAAGGCCTCTTTACACGAGGCTTGTAAAAACTGGCACATAAAGGGAGAAAAAGAAAAAGAAAAAGAAAAAGGAGAAGGAAGGAGGATGAGGAGGAGGAGGGGTAAGGGGGGAGGGGGGGGGGTGGAAATATCGATGAAAATAAATAAACGCGGGCGCACGCATTTCTTTAAAGGTATACGGATATGCTGAACGACGCGATGAATTTGATTTCCGTGCCGAAGCCGCCCTGCATCGTCTATCAGCGTCGGCAAGTCTTGGAAGCTCCTTTATTGGACACGCAGTTCGACTGGGACGATCTTATGGAAGACGCGGAGCCACATCCTTGCGTACCCGTCGAGGCCAATCAGCCACTCTATGTACTTTACACGTCCGGAACTACAGGTCGAATATTTTTATCAAATTTTTTTCTTTTTTTTTTTCTGTTTTTCTTTTTATATTTTGTGCCCGTGTACATGCGAAGGTGTATCTTCATATATGTATACCTCTGGGTTATCTCAGCTCTTACGAGTCGATATTCTATCCTTTTCGAGGGACGAATATTGAAGAGCATGGATTTTATCGAATACATTTTTATAAAAAAAAAAAAAAAAAAATTATTTTTTTAAAACCATTGGACGATAGTCGGAAAAATGTCGGTAATGCTGCGAAATTTCATTTTTATTTACGAAATAAAACATATAAATGCTAACTTGATCAAATTTATCGTTGAAAAATATATTTTCTATATAATTTTAATTCTCTTTTAAAATTTCAATATATCCGATTGTATTTTCAATTGAAAAAATCAATTCTCCTCTTACGTAATGTTACATCATATTATAATATAAAAAAAAAAAAAAAAAAAAAAAAAAAAAAAAAAAAAAAAAAAAAAAAAAACGACGATCTATCGATACACAGGCGATCCGAAAGGCATTCAACGTCCCGTAGGCGGTCACATATCGACACTCTGCTGGACGATGAAGGCGATCTACGGAATGGACAAGAACTCGGTCTGGTGGGCGGCCTCGGATCTCGGCTGGGTCGTCGGGCTCTCCTACATCTGCTACGGGCCACTTCTCTACGGCGCCACCAGCGTCATGTACGAGGGTAAACCCGACAGGACTCCCGATGCCGGACAGTACTTCAGGTCAAACTTTATTCCTTACCTAAGATTTTGCTTTAAAATTAATGACATTTATAAGGTAAAATGTCGTTTCTTACGCGCCTTTGCCAATATCGACTGAAGTGTGAACCGTTTTTTACTCTCATCCTTTTTAATAAATAAAGTATCACTTTATTTACAACAAACAAGCGAATAAACAAGTGAATCGTACAAAAATAAGCTGAAATCGAGAAAAAAAAAAAAAAGCTTATTTTGCTTTTAAAAAAAAAAATCTCAAATCGATCTTTCCTCACAAAGAATCGAAGAAAATACTCTGTCGTTCGGTTTTTCACATCGGCCCGACGCGTCGCACTTTTCGCAGCCAATTTGCTGAAATTCGATTGACTCGATGCGACGCTAACTTTCACCAATTCTCGGTTAAAGTCTCTCCTAACAATTTAAAAGTTAACAAGTTTTTACTCTATTCGCCGAACCGATTGACTTTTGCTTACGGCGTAGATTTTTCAAATTGCTCGATTAAACTTTTTTTCACTTTTTTTCTTTATTTTTGAAAAAATTTTTTTATAAATTTACATTTATATTATTTAAATGTTGAAAAATTTTGATATTCAGAATCATAGATCAACACAAAGTAAACGCGCTGTTCACCGTACCAACAGCCTTCAGAGTATTGAGACGAGCGGATCCGGAAACACTTCTAGGAAGAAAGTACTCGACGAAATCGTGAGTAAAGCCGATTTTTCGACGGGGCTTTTTAAACAACATAAATTATCTCATCGAATTTAAGGGGTTACCCCCAGTTGTAGCTCAACAAAAAAGGCCTTTTTCATGAATTTTTTTAAAGAAAACTACAAAACTTTTTTAAACGATTATTATATCATCGTAAAGAATACATCTTGAAGAACTTTCAGTAATTTTTTTATTGCAAAATATTACATTGTTAAGTGGCAAATGGCCGCCAATGAAATAGTGTTTTTATTTATACGGTTTGCGGTGACCAACATTGCGGCGAAGTGGATCATTTGAAACAAAAAATGTGGATAGATTTAGTTAAATATAAGTCTAAACTAGTTTTTAATCGAAGGATTTAAAAAAATATTCATTTTTCACAAAATGGCAGACAGTCAAAGTTAATGGTTTGATTTTAACGAAAAAAACGGCCGTTTTTTGGCTATAAAACGGCCATTTTTTTTTTAAACAAAAAATCGAACGATTAAAGACTACATTTTTATGTATTAAATAAGCCTGCAAAATTTCAAGAAGATCGGTTCATTAGTGTTTGAGTAATCTTGGTCACCGACTTCAGAAATGCCGTTTCGAGAAAAACGCGTTTAAAGTTTTAATTGCCGGTTGTTTACACAACGGATTCTTCTCTTTCAACGCTCATATCTCAGTCAATTTTGTTCGGATCGACTTGAAATTTCCAGGTCATATTCTCAGATACTTATACTTCAAAAAAATGCAATTAACAAAAAATCGATTTTTTCAAAGTCGCAAGTGGGGGTAACCCGTTAACGTACTTTTTCAGGCTTAAGGCAATTTTCGTAGCGGGAGAACACTGCGACTACGAGGCTAAAGCTTGGGCAGAAAAAATGTTCAAAGTGCCGATTCTCAATCACTGGTGGCAAACGGAAACCGGCCACGCCATCACCTGCACTTGTCTCGGCCTCGGCCATTCCCTCAATCCGCCCAAATACAGCACCGGTTTGCCTGTACCTGGCTACTCGGGTAACTTTAAATTTTCGTCTCATTTTGATTATCTAATTATCTAATCGATTATTTTTTTAAGATAATTATATTATTGAAATGTCGCGTCTTGCAGTTGAAGTATTGAAAGAAGACGGCTCCAAAGCGTCCGCTCACGAGCTTGGAAGGATCGCCATAAAATTGCCGTTGCCACCGGGAACTATGACGACTCTTTATAAAGCGCCCGAGAGATTCAAGGAAATTTACTTTTCAAAATATCCCGTAAGTATTTCGACGAGAACGTCTTCGTTTTATAATAATTTAAAAATAATATTAAAGCCAAGCCAATTGTTTACCCGAAGGGCTACTACGACACGATGGACGCGGGTTACATCGACGAATTTGGCTACGTATATGTTACCGCGCGAGACGACGACATCATAAATGTCGCAGGTCATAGACTTTCCACCTCCGCTCTCGAGGACGTTATCCTCGGCCATCCGGAAATCGTAGACGCCGCGGTCGTTGGCGTACCTGATCACACCAAGGGTGAAGTTCCTCTTTGCCTTTACGTTACGTATGGTAAGCTGCTTTTATTATTAACGCAGATTGCGATAAATTAATCTATCAATATCTCAACTTTTTAGATACAATGAAAAACGAGCAGGAAATTAACAAAGAATTGATAAGCCGAGTAAGAAAACTTATAGGACCGATCGCGTCGTTCAAACTCGCCACTGCGGTAAAAGCGCTGCCAAGGACGCGCTCTGGAAAAACTTGCCGAAAGTCTATTGCGGATCTCGCGCGTTCGAAGCACATAAAAGTAAATATAAACTAATTTTCGAATAAAAATCATTTTTTTTATTTTTTAAATAAAAATCTTGAATTTTTATATGTCTATTACGCGATTATTTTAGATTCCAACTACGATCGACGATCCTACGGTCTACCCGGAAATCAAAGCAGCTCTACAAAAATTAGGTTACGCAAAAATGGCGCCCGATCCCCAATAGACAATAAAACTTTGACAATCAAAAAAAGACTTGCATATACGTTTAATTAATTTATCCAAAAATATAATTATAAAATTTCACGATTGATTTTCTTTGAATTTTCTATGTGATGTCACATATAACTTCAAACATCAAGTTGATTGTGAAATATAAAAAACGAGAGAATAAGAAAATAGCTCTAAACAAAGTTAAAAAATAATATTTTAATAATTTGCGACAGATACAATAAAAATTATTTGTATGTTTACACATAAATAACAAAATACACAGTTATGTACATTGTGTTCAGTATTTCTTCTTCTTCTTCTTTTTTCCTTTTTTTATTGTCGGTGTTTCCGACTCAGCTTTGTCATTATCATATTTCCTTTTTGCAATCTCGGAAACATCCATTGATTCAGTCGAAGGCTTCTCTACATTATCAGCTGAAGATTCAGTAACATCTACAGGCTCCAAGTTACAGGGAGGAACACTAAAGTCTGGAATCTAATAAAAATAGTTTTTTTCTCAATATTATGTACACATTTATATATCACTCTTATATATAAACTAAATAAATATGTAGAATGGTGCGTTAATTTTAAATATTTAGTAATTTATAAGATGTATTGTTAAAGTTGAAAATCAAATAAAGTTTATAAACATGTAGAATTTAAAAAATTGTATTAATTACAAAAACCAAACTCACCACTGGCTCTACCAATTTGAAGACCAATTTCTCATGCTGTACATTCGATCTATCAAGACTCAATTGTACTACCAATCGGTCGAAGGACCGGAAAATTATATTTCCATATTTTTGAGTGTGTTCCTCTGCGTCGTATTCAAAGTTCACCGCTGACGTCTCACTTTTCTTCTTTAAATATAAAGTACCTTCCAAACCAAATTTAGGAATTAAAATTTGCAAAGCATTTTTGCGTACAAATAAAATGTAACCCTCTTCATCTTGTACTTTATTTCTAAAGAATAACTGCAATAATAAAATTTTTAAAATAATTTAATAAAGAAATATTGTACTTTTCACTTTTTTAACGCTACTTTCAAATATTTGAGAATGAAAGTCATTCTTACGTGTGTATTTAACGCCACCGATGCTCGACCAGCGTATTGAGCCATCCTATTTCGATAATTGAGATTATGACAAAGTGCGTGATTTTTTTTCTTATCCAACAAATCTGGATACGTTGCATCTTTTCCTACGCAAACTGCCAACAGTCGATGAACTATCACGTCGGCGTATCTTGATTAAAAAATGTAATAAAGTTTAACGCTAAGACATTTTTAAACATTATCGCATTAATTTTTTATTCTTATCGGTAAAAGACTCACCTTCTAATGGGCGACGTAAAGTGCGTGTAAATAGGGCACGCAAGTCCGTAATGCAAAAATTCTTCTTCTTGAACCATACCGCTGGTAAAGTATACCGCTTGCATCATGCACCTCGTTGCTAAAATCTTCAACATCGTGTTGAAGTAAGGATTGTCTTCTTTATGGGCGGCCTCGAGTGACTTGGATAATTCTTTGCCGCTGTTTGTATTGATTTCAAAGCCCTGATGTTTACCGGCCTTAACCAACGGATCGAAATTAACTTGCGGTGGCTCCGGATGTCGACGTAGCATCGCGCACTCAGGAAACTCTTCGACGATCTTCTTCGCCACGGATATATTTGCGAGCAACATAAACTCCTCCACCATTGAATTCGTTTCGCGGATCTTCTTGGCCTCAACGTCAATTGGATCGTGCCTCTCGCTGTCCACCTGAAAGCGAATTTCCGGAGAAGCCAGAACCAAAGCCCTATAAAAAATATAAAAAAAATAAAAAAAAAAATAAAAAAAAAAAGTCCAATGTGTATCGGTGAAATATATAACACGCCCGTGTTTTTTTTTTTTTTTTTTTTTTTTTTTTTTATTAAAACACACACAACCCAATGCTCACCCATTTTCCAAGCGTCTCTTTTTAAGCTTTTTCGCCAATTGATTCAAGCGCCTCAAACTTTTGGCTAGAGAGTCGTTTTGAGTTTTATCGTCGATTTTTATTTGAGCCTCCTCGTAAGTCATCGCAGCGCGAGATTTAATGATCGACTTGAAGTAATTCGTCGATATGATATTAGCGTCGTGATCCATTTCCCAAATACATGAGAAAGCAAATCTTTCTTCCCCACCTCGAAGCGAACACAAGTTTGAGCTCAGGAGTTCTAAATAAATGAGAAAATATTAATACTTAATCGAAATATAATTTAATCACCGATAAATAACCTAAATAAAATAAAGATAAAACTTACCAGGCACCATATCGATTCTCTTGTCGACAAGATAAACAGTGGTAGCACGTAAAGCTGCCTCCTTATCGAGAGCAGTACCAGGTCGAATGAAGTGCGAAACATCGGCGATGTGAACGCCTACCTCGAAATTGCCGTTCGGTAGATCACGGCAATGCAGCGCATCGTCGATGTCTGTACAACCTGGGGGATCCACCGAGCACACGTCAATGTGGCGTAGATCCGTTCGTTGTTCTACGTCCTGTCGATTGGATATTTAAGAAAATTTAATTTTTTTTTTTTTTTCTTTTTTCTTTTTCCAAGCATCTTTTGGAATATTTTCGTTAAGTGTATTTTCGAAAAAGTATACTTTCATTCTCGTTATTTAATACGTGAATATATATGTATACGAAACAAAATTTGACAATCGAAGTTATGTTTTATACTTCACGTTAATTTGTTAAACTGTTTTAAAATGAAATTTTCATTTAGATTAAAATTTAATTTAAATTACATGTAGATAACATAACTCATAAACAAACTTTATATAATAAAAAAGAAAAAAATTTAGCAATTTTAAATTTGAAGGTATGTCAGAAAGTTGTCAAGAAAAACGTTTATCGCGAAGAATTTTTAAACAACTTCTTTCTAAATTAAACGTAGTTAAAAAATCAAAAAACGTAAAAAATTTTTTCTCAATTTCTAATAATGCTGAATTTATTTGAAACAAATTGATCCCAAAAATTATCTTCTAAATATTCATTGAAGGTAGAAGTAATGAACGATGTGGAAACTCATATCGCAAAAATAGAAACAAATAAGCCGCAAGAAGGAATAAATAGTAAAAACGACATTCAAAATGACCGTAATTATGAGGAAGAAAATTCATCTGATTTTAAAACGTTTTGTAAAGAAATAGAAAAATTTGAAAATTACATAAAAGACCACAAGAACTTGAGTTCCTACATATATATATACCCACAGTATTGAATCAACTATTACCAATGTGCTACATGTAAATTTAAAATAATTACAATGTTTCACATATCCTTAATATTTTAGAATTTTGCAGAAACAAATTAATATTGATATAGATGAATTGCAAAATTCACTTGCAGAAATCAAAGAAACGACAATAAATATAAAGCAATTAAAAAATCAGCAAAAATTAATAAAAAAAGAAATCTCTGGGGTGAAAAGAACGATTAGACAAATAAGAGACGTTGGTTAGTTTTCAAAATTTTACTTAATAAGTACGTTCGTTTAATTATTTTAATAAATCTATTATGTTCATTAAAGAAACTCGCGAACTAGAATCTCTTGTAGCTCGTTATCATAAAGATATGTACGTTAAATGGACAAATGCAAAATGGAAATCTGATGCACTGGAAGAATTATTATTTGATGTTGAGGTTCTATTAATTTAAAAATTAATTATTAGCATTTATTCGTTTATTATTATAAAATAATCATTGAAACTTTTTAAGGAAAAACAATTAGCTTTACAAAGTTTAAGCAAACTAATAAACCGATATTTGAACAACGATAAACAATACAACTCAAGCAGTAGTGAAAAATCAGAAGAAAGCTCGATAAATAAAAATCCATCGATTCCATTAATATCTTCAGCAGCCTCAATTCAATCAAAAATCCAAGAACCATTGCCTAATCCATCTATTTCTACTCCACATCCTACTCCATTATCAGTAAATCTTTTAAATAGAAATAATTCTCGACTATCTTGGGTGCAGCGTAGACTTAGGTAAAGTATTTTATTTTCATTCCTTTTAAATTTGTTATTAGTTTTTTTTTGCTGATAAATTAAAGAAAAAAATAATACAATAGAGCTGAAAGAAGAGGTAATTATGCCACAGTAAGGCCTATTCCAGAAAATCATGAAAATGAACCATATGTTTATTCTTTCAATATGAATAATAATAATGACATGGCTAACATGAATTCTAACTTTAACCCTTTTGAATTTGATACATCAAGATTTTCTTGTGAATCGTCAGGAACTATTTCTAGTGAAGCCTCAAATGGTCAAATTAATTCTTTGAATAATTCAAGGGAAACGGAAGATGACTATGATGTGAAATCGGATGTACAATCAGTTTTACAAGTTAATATCTAATTTTAATATTAGTATAATTTGTAGTAAAATATTCAAGTTTAATTTTATGAAATGTTAAAAATTTTATTTTCCCACTTTAATAGCATGAAAAAAAAACATTTTTTTAAAACGATAATAATTTTGAGCTTTTAAAGCAAATTTGTTAAAAAAAATATTTGTAGTCCAAAGTAGACAATTCTGTACCAATAATTACAGATAAAAAACTTTTATTAACTTTAACAATTAATAAACAATGGAAAACTGTTTATAAGAAAATGATTATTTGATATTGGCCAAATAAAAAACGTAAAATTTAAAAATAATTCATCAATTTGTTTTAATGTGGGAATTATTTTTTCAACATAAACAAAAACAACAAAAATGACATCTTACCAAATCTGTAATAACCCAAGGAAGCTTCGGTAAGAAACTGAGAACTTCATCTGAAAATCTACTATGTGGTACATCATGCTCTAAAAGCAACACCTCATTCTCGGTATCTTTATCACCAATTGTACCCAAAGCACGAACAAAATGTCCTAACGGATATCTTGAATTCCTTGGCCAAAAATCTATGGCAACTATAATACGCTGAGTGCTCAAAGTTTCTGCTTGCCCAGTTTCAATTAGGACTTTTGGAATTTTTCTTTCAGCTGGTACAAATATATGACGCGTATTCTAAAAAAGATGATTTATTAGGCATAACAAATTTTATAATATTCATAAATAAGTAAATATTTACTTCTTTAAGAGCACTGCGTTGTAATATACCACAATATTGTCTCCATTTTCTTTTAATAATACCAACGATTTTTCCAGTTGGTGTTTTTTCTACTACTGGTACTGATTTATCTTCTGTTAATATTTTTTCATCGTCTAAGACATCTCCAGGATCATCTTCTGTTTCATCTTGTAAAATCATTTCACTTGGAGCTGACCACTGATCTTCTGGCAAAATCTCTACAGCAACTGTATCACCATCGATAGCTCTATTCAATCCTTCTCTTCCTTGCACTAAAATCTGTTCGATAATAAAAGCATTAATATAACAATTTTTTTTTAATAAAGATTTTTGAATATGTAATTGTAAAATATAATTTTATTTTAACTTACAAATTTTTCTATGCTTTCGCAGTTAACAGTACCCTCTAGAAAATTTTCTCTCGATGCTAAAAATGTACCTTGCAAAATTTTGCCATTTTTTATACCTTCGTAAATTTGAGAAGGTGTTAAATGGCAGGGAAAAATTGGTGCTTGACCTTCACCATCTAAAATGTAGCTCTTTTTTGAAAGTTTATCAATTAAAAATCCTGCATTTTCTAATGAAGAAACATAATCTAACACTGGAAAATATAAATATATTCATTTAAATAATTCACCAATGTCTTTTAGAAGATGAATAAAAGTGTAAATACTTGAAGTAACCGGAATTCCAGCTTCGGTAGCTTTTTTCTTATTATCCTCATCATCGGTTAATAAAATAACTTTTATATTAATTTTCTGTGTACTTAAATGAGAATTGTACCATTTAGTAACAGTTCTGATTGCTCTATCATTTCTATCATTGACTGTCTCTCCAGGACATCGTTCAACATAAGTATCTCTAAATAATTAATTTACTCAATAAAAAATTAAATTTTAAAGATATTTTTAAAAGTTCAAAAATAATACACTTTATAAAATGCTTACTTATGATGTTCATTTATGAAAATATAAAATTTTCTACTAGGATCTCCAATAATTTCTTTTAATTTTTTGTAAACATTGGAACTTCTATGACGAACTTCTTCAAGAACAGTTTGAGGGATAATAACATTGCACAATAAATTTTCTTCTAAAATATCAATCTTTATACAAAATAAACAAAAATAATACATTAATTAGCTTTTTTTCAATAAAAAATTATTTATTTCTAAACCAAACAAATATTTCATATAAAAATTAATATTGCATTAATACCTGATTCAATATAATATTTGTGTCAAAAACTAAATAATGAGGATGTGTGAATAAAGTACTTTTAGCTCCTGGATTGTCTTCATCGAGTAAAATATCTTTATTTCTCCGTCCACACTTTCCACATGCTTCAGAACCACACCAAATATCATCTCTTAAATAATGTTCCCTAACAACCTATTTAAATCGAAAAAATTAAATTATTTTAAAATTTTAGTCATCTTGAAAATGTTTCACATAATATAAACAAATATTAAACTAACCTTGTAAATATTACCCTCTTTGGTTTTCCGATAAAATATTTTTGAAGTCAACATTTTTAATTTTTACCAAATATCTTTTATTTTTCATAAAAAATTTTATATTTTAATCATAAAACTATGATTCTTTAAAAAATAAAAATTTGTTTACACGTGGAATACTAGTGATACCTACGACCAGCATGACCAAGTGACATGCAAACAGTGCAGCCAGATCGTGCGGAAAAAGTTCTCCCTCTCAAGCACCACGCCGGCCTCGCGCGCATCGTAAATGATGTATATGGTGTGTCGGGAGGCCGAAAGGAGCCGAAGGAACCCGAAGTCGGTAGCTCAACGAAGGGGAATGATACCCCTACCACGCGTCTCACAGAGAGGTAACACACACAACAGTTTCATTCTGTACGTGTGATTCCGAGGGAAGCCGAATCAAGCGCAGGCTGCGCGCCAAAAGTTACCCTCTCCCTAGGCCGCTTACCCACACAACACAATCCTTAATTAAGACAGTGTGTTGGTGAGCGAGCAGCGCTCGTTCTCTAGTTCAATTCTCGGCGAAATCAAATTTTTTTTTTTACATTTTTATTTAATTTAAGGAAAAGTCAATAATAATTGCAATGTAAATTATTATAAAAATTATAATTAACGCGTAAAAGTATTGTCTAGATGACGAAATTTTCAAAATGGGCAAATGAATTTTTAAAAAATACTGTCTTTTAGGGAATGAAAAAGGAAATTTTTCCCGAAAGAATTTTTTTAAATCGACATTTTAATTAAAAAAAAAAATTAAAAATCAAAAATTTTTTAGCGAAAATTTAGTCTATTTTTAATAATTTTTAAAACACAAACTGCTGTTACTTTAACAAATATCGTTGAAATTTTTTTAAACTTAACAGAAATACGCAGAATACTTTAGCGTTGTCGATGGATTAATTAAAAATTCGATAAATAATTTTTGTTGATAATTATTTAATTTCACATACATAACACTCGTTAATTACGTTTTCTTTTGCTTCAACGAGAAAAAGTATCGAGGGAAGTTCAAGCTACAAAAAATTTCCAGCGAGACATTTGTTACTCTATATTTGAAGAAGTTTTTGACAAAATTACAAATTGATATAACAATAAATGGCTAAGATAGAGCGTCGTTAATAAAAAGACGCATGCCAGCGGCAACGGCATAAGCTGATGTAGCGTGAGGTTAGAAATTATTATTATTATTATTAAATTATTTATTATTAATTATAATTATTATAATAATTTACATTGTAATTATTATTGGCTTTTCCTTAAATTAAATAAAAATGTAAAAAAAAAAATTTGATTTCGCCGAGAATTGAACTAGAGAACGAGCGCTGCTCGCTCACCAACACACTGTCTTAATTAAGGATTGTGTTGTGTGGGTAAGCGGCCTAGGGAGAGGGTAAACTTTTGGCGCGCAGCCTGCGCTTGACTCGGCTTCCCTCGGAATCACACGTACAGAATGAAACTGTTGTGTGTGTTACCTCTCTGTGAGACGCGTGGTAGGGGTATCATTCCCCTTCGTTGAGCTACCGACTTCGGGTTCCTTCGGCTCCTTTCGGCCTCCCGACATACCAACATACATCATTTACGATGTGTGCGAGGCCGGCGTGGTGCTTGAGAGGGGGAATTTTTTCCGCACGATCTGGCGGCTGCACTGCATGCAAACCGGTTTCCGGAAACTCACAAATTTTGATAATTATTCAATTTTAAATTTATATTATCATATAATATTAATTGATAAAAAACTTAGTCATATTTACTATGATGCTGATTATAAATGCGCATCCTTTAATTTTTGAATAATTAAAAAAAGATTGATGGCAAAAATAATATTTTTAATTTAATTTATCAAAAAAACTAGTAAGTCTTGATAAAATTTTAAAGGCGTCAAATAAAAGCTTATAATTTGCTCTTTTAATAAAGAATTTGATTACTGAATAGAATACTTAAGTTAACAAATAATAATTGTAATTTAAATGTTGTACTTGGCTTCATGCTGCAACCAGTAACAAACTATTATTATTATAATTATATATACCGAGAATTTAGAAGTCGAAGTTTGAAGGTTAGCCAATCAAATGAATGAATGATAAAGGGAAATTTTATTATTGCATTGACTATTTTTATCTGCAACTATTTATTGGCTTACATATACTTGCGCAAAATAAAATGACCAATCAAAACTATTAATAATTTTATTAGAGTAAGCAAACACCGCTTCTCAACATTTGTAATTTAATTTTTTTTTAATTCTTGTAATTATATTTTTTGCATTAAAACTATTTGATTTAATAAAAATAAAAATACAAACTTAATTTACTTGAATTAATTGTAACAAGTTTACGATTAAAATTATCAATCCTTTAATATTATAAAAAAAATTCTTTTTCATGTTTTAAACCCAAATATTTGATTTCCATTGTTTAGAATAATAATAATTTATTTTCTAATAATAATTGCTTTTAAAAATAAAATAAATTAAAAAAAAATTCAGTTCATTAGTTTGTTATATCCACATAAAATGCGTGAGTAAATTGCGAATAGACACAACGTAAAATTTATTAAAAAATAAAGTAAATAATTTTATAATTTTGTACTATGATTACAAAAAAATATATTAATAAAAAGTTTATGGTAATGGAGTTCTGCATTGGTCAGAAATTTTTAATTTAATTCCATACAATTGATTAAAAGTATGATGTAATATGCAAATTGCTGCACAAACTTCAATGGATGGTTGACCAAAATAATCATATGAAGCTTCCAAAATATCTGATAATTCATTTACAATTTTTTGATCAGATAAACCATATTTGCTCACTAAGTCTAAAAATTTTATTTTTTCATGTTCATATTCTCTACTCTCTACTACTATTCTAAATGCATCATCATAATTTAACATTTGTTCCTAAAACAATGAAATATGCATCTCGTTTATTTCTTAAAATTTTACATATCTTTATTTATATTACCATATGATATTCGATACTCACGTTAGAAATAAGTACAGCAGGCCAATTTTCAGTACAAGCAATGCAGCTACAATTTCTTTTCAATATTTGTGCTGTAATTTCAGATCTATGAGATAACTCCAATTCATAAAAAGTGTAATTATAGCACTCATACAACTAAAATAAATTTAAATTATTTAAAATTTAAAAATGTTATTTATGAATTAAAAATATAAAAATTTTATTTTATAATAAATATATTTAAGAAATTACTGGCTCGCCCTTATAAATTGGTTGTACAGCATACCACAGATCTTTGCCACCTTCAATTTTTATTGACTTTACATTAGGATTACAGCTATGAGGTATAAAACTATTCAATGTATTTAGAGAAAATCCCCAATCACAGCATGGTAAACTTGACAAGCAAATTGATGGATCTAATTCATTTTTGCAAGGCATACCCAGTTCAGTTACCTTAAAATTATATTAACAATGGAATATCAGTATGAAATAGTTATTTTCCCAAAATTAATGATTATCTCACTTTAATGCCATTGTTGTAGATAATTATAGCAATTCGTAAAAGTAAAATAGCAATGAAAACAACATCATCATTTGTTATTAAGTCTTTAATGGTTTTAAATTTATAATTATTACCAAAAAAAGATGAAAATCTAGCTAAACTGATAACAGCTCTGCAACAAGATTTAGTTAATTGATTTAAAGTATCAGAATCAACAAAAATGTTTTTGAAACTAAATAAGCTTATAAATGAATCATGACGAAATTTTCTATCTTTAGAAAACCCAACATCATTACCTGTAAAATAATAATTCAATATTTAAATTTTACAATAAAATTTATTAAAACCTAAAAAAGCTATTTTGAATATATTTTAAGTATAAAAGAAATATTTAAAATAAATTTGATAATATATGAGAATTAATCATGCACTTTACTTGAAAACTATTTAAAATTTAATGAAACGTAAAACTATTTTTACTACCATATTTTGTTAAACCATTTGTCTATATTTTATTCTCTTATTTTATTACGAAAATTTAAAACTTTTTCAAAACTACTATTAGAAGAAAAGTTTACCAATAATATTCGTACAGTTATCAATATTTATTATCTCCTCTCTCAAATTTGAAATAGTTTCAAATTCCTTAACAGCCATAATTACAGCTTTCATACTAGCATGAATGTGATAATCAAAAGCATCATTATTTATTGCAAATTGCAAAGTTGTACATTCTATATCATGATACTTTTTTTGAGCTTCTTTTTGGCATTCCTCAGAACAGTATATACAACAAGCACAATTATTACACGGTATACCAGCCCATACAACTCTTAAACAATTATTACAAAAGTTTTGACTCCTAGTAAAATTGGGTACAAGTAAATATGGTTTTGCTACAAAAATAATTTCTCCAGGTCTAATATCTCTTGTTGCTACCAAATGCCTACCATGATAATCATCCATTTTTACAGCAACAGAATCAAAAATATTTTCTTTTTCTTTTTCAACTAATATTTCTATGTGATTTTTTTGCATATTTTCATTTTTTTTCTTTTTTCTTCTTTTTTTTTTCTTTTTGTTCTCAAAGTCATTAAGGTGACTTTCACTAAATATTATACTAAAATAGTTGTTGAAAATATAATTAAATTATTCTATGCAAAAATAAAGATGTAAAAATAAATATTCTTTATTCTATGATAAGATAAACAAATTTTAATATAAAGATCTTTAAAAAGGAAATTGTTATACTCACTTATCAGGTAACTTGTTTTCTTTTTTTTCTATACTACTTTCTTTTTTTACAGAAATTGTAATCTTTTTGTTTAAAATATTTTTAGCTTTGTTAACTGAACATTGGAGTTCTTTTTTGTATTTATCTTTATCGTCAATTTTATTTAACCAGAATGTAGCTTCTTCAAAAACAGTATCTTTGTCTGGTTTTCCCAAATGTGCTAAACATTTGGCTTTACGACAAAGAAATTTTATTTTTAAAAAAATTGATTTCGTAATTGATAACGCTCTATCAATATTTTTAATACAATCTTCATACTTGCATAAATGATATAAAATAGCAGACATATTACCAAATGAAATAGCAAGTGTTTCAGAATTATTTGGTGCCAATGTTATGCTGCATGAATAAGAATCCCAAATTTTTTCATGTATTGTAGCATCATGTTGACATTCAATAAACATTTCAGTTCCAGCTTCTCTTATTTGTTTGGTAAGTTCTACACTTTTAGCAATTCGTTTATAGTTCAGTGCCATATAATATTTAGATTCAGGACTATTAAATTCTTCAACAATTAATTTTTTAAAATTCATTTTGATATTTTAAAATTAATTAAATGATATAAGAAATAAAAACATTATTTTATTTAACATCTATAAAATAATAACAACGCTGTGTTTTTAATATTTATCTTAACTTCATTTTGGAAAAATTTTGAGTTTACAATTCAAAAACAAAATAGGTTATGTCCACATGAAATTGCGCTGTTACGTCTACGTATTTTACGTGGATACTGTGCAAATTGACAGCGTAATAAGAATTATTTATTAAAATTTTGTATACTTTATAATTATATTAATTTAATAATAAAAAAATGAGATTATATATAAAATTTAATTATTACAATAATAAACAATTAATTTTCTTAGCGGTACAAGTTATTTTAAATAAAAAAAGTTAAATTTTTTTAGAATAACTTCATAATTTTTAACTCAATCGTTTTGTTTCATACATATTTCATTTATAAATTAAATAAAAAATTCAAAGAAAATATTTTGTTTGGAATCCTATAAATTAAAAAGAATTCGATTTATAAGATTGCATCAAATTATTTATTTGACTTCAAAGTTTAATAAAAGTTCAATAAAGATTTTTAGATTAACGTTTATTAAGAAAATTAGTATCTGACAAATTTTTTCGTTTTAGAAAAATATTTTCAATTTACTTGAATTTATGAATCATTTGAAGAACATACAATATGAAGGTTAAACAAAATAGATCTCCTTGTAGAAAATAGGTAGCATCTTCAATCGTAAGACTCGTTTCCTTATGTAAAATATGATATAAGTCCAATTATCCGGATCCGGCACTGTTCGATCGAGATCTCGAGCCGCTTTTCCTTGAACCGGATCGACTACGACGTGAGCCGCTATTGGAGCGCGAACGTGATCGAGATCCCGATTTCGATCTCGAACCGCTCCTTGATCCAGATTTTGATCTCGAACCGCTCCTTGATCCAGATTTTGACCTTGATCTAATAATTAAAAAAATTCTTATTTTTTTTTTATAATTGCATTTATTATTTGCTTTAAAACTTCTATCTCAGATACTGAATTTAAATAAAAATTCGATTCATACATAAAAATTATTTAAGTCATCTATAGTATAAAAAAAAACTCATATCCTTAATAAAGGTATTTAAAACATTTTTTCTAATAGATCTTATTGTTACTTTAATTTTATTTTCAAAACATATTGCATTTAATCATATTTTAATCAATAGTATTTTCTTAAGATATACTTAATAATATTTTTTTCTACAAACCTCGATCTTGACTTTGACTTTGACTTAGATCTCGAGTTTGAACGCGACCTTGACTTTGCGGGAGATCCTGATTTAGACCTCGAACCTGAGCGCGATCTCGATCTTGCGGGAGATCCTGATTTAGATCTTGAGCGCGATCTTGATCTTGATCTTGATTTGGATCTTGAACTTGACTGTGATCTTGACCTTGATTTAGACCTTGATCTCGATCTTGATTTTGACCTAGATCCTGATCTTGATTTTGACCTAGATCCTGATCTAGACCTTGACCTGGATTTGGACCGTGATCCTGATTTGGATCTTGATCTGGATTTAGACCGAGAACCTGACCTCGACCTAGAAATAGATCTGGATCCCGATCTCGATTTGGATTTTGAGCGTGACCTCGACCTAGAACGCGATCCCGAGCCGGAACGAGAACCTGAATTGGATCTTGAACGCGAACGTGAACGAGAAGCTCGAGAACTCTCGGAATCTGAAGTTATGCGGCGCTTGCCTCGTGGTGCACCTGAGTCGCTTTCGTTACTAAAACATGAAATAGTCTAATGATTTTTTTTTTTTTTTTTTTTTTTTTTATTATTATTATTATTATTATTATTATTATTACACAAATCAACCTTTATACAAGTATATATAAAAAATAATAAAATATCTATACTTATAATTATGTGTTTGAAATACAACAATTACATACCCGCTACTAGCTCTTCTTCCCTCATTATCACTTTCTGATTCATCAGTTGAAATAGTTTCTTTAGAAATAATACGAGATTTAGGCACTGTAAGTTCTTTAGTAACTTTCTTAGATTCTTTCTTAGGTGCGCCTTTCTTTCCACGTTTTTTCTTGGGTCTTTCGCTTCCAGAACCTGAAAATGATAACATTTTCAGAACATTATTGAATTTTGTAACTTTATTCAATATAAAGTGGATAAAAATGTTTTTCTAATCGTCTTAATTAAGAATAATTTAGAATAAGATTTAACAAAAAAAGTTTACCTCCACTTTCATTCTCATTTTCAGTGTCTCGTTTGCGTTTGCCTTTCGTTCGCTGTCTCCTCTCTTTTCCGTCAGTACTGGTCTTCCTTTTTCTCGGTTTCTTTTCTTTAGTTTCAGTGCTACTCTTTCTTTTTTTCTGCCTCTTGCTACCTTCTTCACCATCTTCTTCATCACCAGAGGAACCGCTGTCACTGATTTGATCTTCGGATTTACTTTTTTTGCCATTTTTCTTACTTGACTTTTCGTTAGGCACTTCACTGAATAATAACACGTTCTTCGTCTTTTCAACGTATTCCTGACGTTGTTTTAGCATTGCCTCTTCCCGTTGTCTACGTAATTCTTCTTGTTTACGCTGTTCTTCCGTTTGACGCATCTTAAAAGCTTGCCTAAGTACATTACAATAATATAATAAGCAATATATATATATTTTTTTTAAAGAGATGATAAACAAATGATATAAGTAATACAATTACTACGCATCAGATTTTCGTAGTATTTCATAAGTAATTATACATTTTTTTAAAAACTATATTTAAAAAAATAAATAACCGCACCTTTCTTCCTCCTGTTTCTTACGCAGCATTTTCTCCTCCTCGTCAAGTCTGCGAGCTCTAGCTACGTGATACTGCGCCTGAGATAAGAGATCCTGACTCCTACGAGCTTCAACTTCAGCGATTGGACGCATTCTATCGCCCTGTCCAGCTAAATACTGAAAATATTTATGAGACAATCCAAGTTCATGTACTGCTTGCAATACAGTCGTTAATGTTGATTTTTCATCTTTTAAAATCATTGTCGCTAACCGTTGTAATATGTACGCTATATTATACAATAGAACTGGATCTTGAGGAGCCACTCGACGTGCCTAAAAAGGTTGATGATTACTTGTCAATACAAGTATTGTTTATATTAAAAATATTAATGTAAATAATTAACCTTTAGAAGCGTTAATTTAGCTTCTTTCAGTTTTCCAGCTTTCAAATAAGCTCTAGCTAAGTAACCAAGAATTTCAACGTGATGATACTTGTAAAATTTGCGAAGGCAATTTTCATACTATAGTAAAAGAAATAACTATTTAAAAAATTGTAATAATTATAATTTACATTAGAAGTAAAAAATTATTTATAGTATACCATTTGTATAGCATTCACATACTGTTTTTGTTCAACGTAAATATGTGCAATATTCAACCATACATCAGGAAAGTCAGCAATAACTTCTCTTACTTGTGCAGAAATATCTCTGGCTTCATTTATATAACCTTTGTGTGCTAAGGCACAAGCAATACCATTGGCAGCCCAAATGTTTTTAGGATCTACTTTTAAAGCCTATAAATGATTAAAAAATAAAATATAAAATTCTAATATTCAAAATATCACTTAAAATAATAAAAATAATTACTTGTTTATAATTAGCTAAGGCTCTCTCCAGGTGACGTTTCTCCCTCTCTTTATCTTTACCACCTTGATGTAACGTCTGCAACCATATGTTACCCAAGGCCACCAAAGAGTAAGCATCATTATTAGTTGATGGATTGTTCAGAATTCTTTCGAATTTTTTTTGGGCTGGACCCCATTCTTGTTTGGCAAGATGCAAATTACCCAATAGTGACCAGGCATCTGGATGTTCATTGTCTATCCTTAATGCATCTTTAAACCAATCAGATGCTTCATAAATTTGACCTTTATCACGTGCCATACAACCAAGACGCAAGTAACAGTCAATGTAATTTGGATGGGCTTTAAGAACATCTTTATACAGTTTTTCTGCCTTGTCAAACATACAATGAGCTTCATATACTCGACCTAAATTATAAGTTGTCGTCACGGCTATCGAATTATAATATCGCGAATCATGTTCAGCATCAGCTTTAGAACGTTCCAATGACTCCATCATTTTAATACGTGATTCCTCTAGATTTCCTAGTCTAAAAATATTTCAGTATCTTACATATTTTTTAAAATTTAGTTTTTACATATTGACTCTCGCTATTATAAAATAAAAGTTTAAAAAATTTTTTTGTATTAAATACCTGTATTGTAAGGCACCAACATTGTTTAAAATTTCTGCTGGAATGTCAGCTTGGACTTTTTCATTTAATATTCGTGTTGCTGTTCCATAAGCATTAAGTGAAGCTTGTAAATCACTCTGTTCTAAAATTTGTGCTAGTTCAATCCAAGCTTCAATATCATCTGGATGATGTTCTGTAACTTTTTGAAGATATTTCTTAGCTATATCTCTTTTAGATTGAGAAGAGGAGTTAGCATATAATGAGCCAAGAATTTTCATTGTTTCATAATTATCTGACTGTGCTTTTAAAACTTTTTCAAAGCATTGCGCTGCCTATAAAATATAAATTAAGTGAGAATTATCTTTCAAATAGAGAATAATTTTCTTTCTTATTAGCTACACACATTCTCATTATCCCCACGATACATGTACATTTGTCCTAATCCATAATGTGGTAAAACAAAAGCAGGTGAAGCAAATTGTGTTGCTTGATAATAATATTGAAAAGCTTGGTCATAATCTCCCTAGAAATAAGCAATATTAACACTTTAAAATCAAAATAAAATATACACTAAAAACATAATCAAAAATCTAATTAAAATACCTGGACATGAAATGATCTGGCAAGTTGATAACAGCTTTCTGCACGCATTGACTCATTTTCAGTGTTATGAAAAGCATGTAAAGCTAACTGTTGAACTTTATTGTAATCATTTTTGAAAAAGAAATGATTAGCCAAATGATTTAAAACCATTGGATTCTTTGAATCGATTGTATATGCTTTTGATAACATCTGTACACCTGTTCTAATACTTTCTACGTTTTGTTCATTTAATTTTAAAATAGCAAGACCTACAAGTGCTCCTACGCATTGTCCATCAAGTTGTAAGGCTCTTTCATATGCTAAACGTGCTTTTTCATGGTTGTTAAGTTTCATAAAACAATGACCTATACCAACTCTGACTGCTGCAGGACACTTTGGATTTGTGCGGAGTGCTTTTCTGTAAAATGTTAATGCACCTCGATAATCTTTTTTATTAAAAGCAATGCAAGCTTTACCAAGCAAAGATGGAATATTATTAGGAATCTGATTTAATACAAAATTGAATTGAGCATCTGCCTGTTCCATTTTATCACCCTCCAACAAGCAAAAGTAAGCTCTTCCAAGTAAATGTTCCTATAACATAGAAATATTAAGTAATTAATTAAAACTATATTATTTGACTATATTATATTAATTATAAAAAATATAAATTTTAAAATAATATAATTTTTTTAATCATTAAACTGATACTATATTAACAATAAATGGTAAATTAAATTGGACATTTACCTGATCATACATGATGATTTTATCTGCTGTGGTATACAATAATGTTGCTTTAGTAAACAGATCTCTTTTTTTATCTTTATTTTTCTCACGATTAGCTTCTTGGACATAGTAAGCAGCCAACATGTCCAAAGCTCGCATTTGGTCTCTTTCATAATCTCGGTAATCATTATTAGCATTAGTTCTAGATGATTCGAGAATTTTTATAAAATCTTCAATTTTTCGTTGTTGATAATATTCAAGCTGCAAATTTTATCATTAGAGTTTTATTCAATTTTATTAATTTAAAACATTAAAAAAATATGTTATACTTACCGCTAAGTTAACCCAAATATTTAATTGAGCTTTTTCTTGACTTAAAATACTAATAACTTCATCACCGTCAGGTAATTGATCCAAATATAATTCTATGACCTATAAAAATTATGATTCATAGATTAAATAATAAAAATATTGATTTACCACTTAAAATAATTCTTATAAATTAAAAAAAATTTTAATTAGCAATATTTCATAAATTAGGAAAAGATTTGTATTTAATTATTTAAAAATTGTTAATTCAAAATATCATATAAGTAATTATAACTGAAACAAATTTATAACATGTATAATTAAATTCTTATTATAATATATACATAAATGAGTTATTATTCAAATATATACAAAAGAATTCTTCATAAAGTACATTAAAACGTTAAAAAATTACTTCAAATTAACAATTTTAGAATTTAAAATATGTTGACTATTCTGAGGTTAGAATTTTTTAAATTTATTATAAAGTAAAGATAAAAAATTAAAATAAAATCATTTAAACGTTTGATAAAATTTTACCTCATCAGTATCCCTTAGAGGGATTTCGATGGATCCTGCCATTTTTTTAAACAGCGGATAGTGAAATACTAACAATTACGCGTATGTCACTTGATTCAACATCAAAACACCTAATTCACAAAATAACCTACATATATCAACGCAGTTTTAGAGATAATACACTACACCAGTGTCATTAGACTGCGCTTATTTGGAGTTTGCGCAGTGGAAACCATTGCTCTCATTGGTTCCGCTATCGGCGTGCAACATAAACGAGTAAAGGCATGCAAACAAGTGGCTAGGATGAAACGGACGAGATTTGAAAATATAAGTTTCAGTAAAATTTTGTAGATAAATAAATTAAATATCGACTAATTTCATCGTGAAAATATCATGATCGTGTACTTTTTATCCTAATAAATTAAGTTGTATACAAAGCCACTGCAGCAGACATTAAGTAGCGTTTAAAATCCAGTTTGCGCAGTATATGTAGATTTTGTTCTGATTGGCTCCAAAATGCACGCGGAACATGAAACTAATATAAAAATTTCGATAAAAAAACTAATAAATATGTTATACCTTTATTCTGTAAGTTAATTGTCTGTTGTGTGCCTCTGTTTATGTGCATACTCTGACCGATTGCAAGTGGATGAGAAGAACAATTCAAATTAAATTATGTAATTAGAATGATAAAAAATATATGAAAATCATTTTATTTTTATTTCATTGAAAATTCAAATTTTCATATTTGTGTATTGATAAAAAATTTTACTTTTTACATTCGTTGAATTTCATCATTTTGTAACCATATAATTGTTGAAATATGTTTATGAGTATAAAAATTAATTTATATGTTACAATTGAAGGTTGAATTAAATTTATGATTGAATGTTCAACTGCTGCTGATACATCATGTAGTAAATTTTTGTTGCAAATAGCAGTGTTTTTTTCAATAATTTCTATTATTTCTTTATTTTTTTGCCAAATTTCCATCTCTGTAGAGGATAATTTTTCTATTTTCGGTATGTTCTAAAAATAATTTAAATATATTACAAACATACTTATCAAAATAAAAAAAGTTTTTATTTTATTTTTTCAAGCTTATTAAATTTTTAAAAACAACTAAATTGTTTCTAAGTATTGGGTATGCGTTATTTTAAAATAATTGATATAATATCACCTGAAAACTTGTGTCAATAATAGGCCAAGAAGGCCAATTATCTATACAAGCCATACAACAGCATTCAAAATAAAATTTTTTTTTTAAAACATTATATCTGTATGGATTTGGTGCTTTGATAAAGGTGCAATAATAACTATCATATATCTAAAGAAATATTATATTAAATATAAGTTTAAAAACATATGTAATTTTAAAAATTTCATATAAATAGAAAATTTCAAACCTGAAAATTATTACTGATAGGTTTCAAAGCATAGAGTATAAATTTCATGTCATCAATAAAACATCCCCTTGCATTAGGAGTGCAACTATGATTAATTAAACTAGCTGTTGGTACAATGCAAACACCTTTTATACAACACCAATTTTTTCTACATTCAATAATATCTTTTGAATACTTACAATTGTCATTTACATTTACAATTTACAAATAAAAGAATAAAAATGTACAAATATTTAATAAATTTAAAATTTATCAAATTAATAGTTTAAATTAAATAAAATATTTTAAAAGAAAAATATTTATATATTTACACCATGATTATTAATATTACTAATTTTAAATAATTTTAAAAGTAATGCCCCAACAAAAACAACATCTGAATCACTTGATAATTTTTCTAAATCATCAAATTCAAGTATCTTTCCAAAAAATTTTGTGTATTCAGCAATACAAATAAGAGCAACAGCAGCAAATTTTACAAGACTTTTCATTTCATCTGCTGGAATATCACATGATAAACTATATAAACTTCTAAATTTATTATTTTCAAATTTTCCATTTTTTGAGAAACCTTTTGTACAATTATCTATTATATTGAAATTTTTTTTTTAAATTTATTAAACTGATAAGATAATTTATTTTAATCAAATTCAAAATTTACCATTTACCTAAACATTTGTCAATACATTGAACTTCAGCTTTGAGTTTTTTTAAACTTCCTAATTCTCTTAATCCCTTAATAAGAGCTCGAATGCTAAGAGCATCAAAACACACATTTTGTCCTATTTCATTAGTCATATTAATTATAAAATACATAATAAGTGGAACAGAAAAGCACTCAATATCGTGATATTGCTTCCAGGCTTCTGTTTTGCATTGTTTGGAACAAAATATAGTCCAATTGCAGTAATCACAAGGTATTCCATTCCATGTTTGTGACAAACAATGACAGCAATAAACATGAGGGTTTATAATATTCGAAAAAGCTACATATGGTTCTTTTGCAAATATGATCTCTCCAGGTTTTATTTGGCGTGTAGCAACTAAGTGTCTGCCGTATTTTTTATTATACTTTATTGTCACTGAACTTAAATCTTTTTCAACTAAAGACTTTAATGAATTTTTTGCATCCTCTCTTATCATACCAGAATAAGATGTATGTGATGAAGATTTTGTAATATCAAAATATTTGTTTTTTTCTGTTATAAAATTTAATTTTTTATTCATCTTGCATAAAAAAAAATAAAAATAATTAGAATTATAAATGCAATAACTTAATGTATTATAAATTTTACATAATTTAATTAATAGATTATTAAAATAATTTTAATTAATATATTAAATGATAATAAATAATAATAAATATGTAATTTCACCATTTCACAAATTCCTGAATGAATTTTAATATTGTCTTCCTTTCTCAAGCATTCTATTTTGCGAGTGTACAATTTTACTTTCAAAGAAACTGATTTTGTTATAATTGATGCTCTATCAATATCCTGAAGACATTTATCATATTTTTTCAAATGTAAGAGTAAGAGCTGATCTGTTTCCATAAGCAAGTGCAAGCTCTTCTGATTCTAAGGGTGCTAATGCTATACTTTTAGAATAAAGCCTTAAAATTTCTTTATGCATTTGAGAAGTATGATTATTTCTAATATAAAGTTTGTTTCCTTCTTTTCTTGCTTTTTCAGAAGCTTCATGACTTTTAGGAAATCCCTTGATTTTTAAGTTTACTATAATTTTCAATATATTTGAAGTAGATAATTCATTAATTATCATTTTTTTTTCTACATCCATTGTTTCTATTACAAATTTATGTAATTTTTTGATAAAAATTTTTAATGCAAAATGTCAATAAGGTAAGTGTCTTATATTCGCTTTTATAATTGAAAATATTTTAATACTTTAAAGAAGATTTACTATTTTTATGAAATATTTTGCACGCGAATGAATTGTGTATAGTTACAATATATTTCTAAGAATACTAGCCAAATTACCATTAAAAAAAACTTAACTCTTCTAATAAATATTAAAAATATTTACGAATAATAATATTATAAGTGAATTAAATTAATTTAAATATATTTATAAAATAAACTATAAAAATAAAATTTAATAATTTACAGTAATAAATCTTCTTAGGTTTATTTATTTTTTCAATTGGTATTATTAAAAATCACTAACTTTAATTTTTGGTTAATTTATTTCTTTATTAAAAGCTTTATAACCGGTATTACAATTATACAAATTGACAAAAATATTTTTAAAGAATAAAAATTATAAAAAACTTTTAAAATAATGAAAAAATATCAAATATATTTTTTATTTTTATTTTGTCCGTATTATATTTAAAAGTTTTAAAAAATATACATGCATATAGAATATTACATTAGAAAATTTATTACTTTTATAGAATAATAAGTAAGAAATCGTGTTTGGTTCTTCATTATTTTTGTATAAAAAAAAATAAGTATTCGAATTCCTTTCGATACTAATTTCTATCTGCCTATTTTATTCTAATATCTGTCTATAATTTTTATCTTAATTTTTTGGCATATTTAATATGATTTTGCATCCTTACATATATGTATATATATATGTATATAATATTAAGCTTAATCTATTTTTAAAATAAATATATACATAGATTGAATCCAAATTATGTATAAGCATATATTGACCTCTTTGACGTAATAATTCTAACACACATAATATGAATAAGTGCATCGCATCACCACGTCACACATCTATACCAACATATCTGTCCACGCATGTACCCTAAAAGAGAAAGAGAAAGAGAAAGAGCAAGGTGAGCGACATGTGCGTGTGTGTATATAGTAGTATCTGTTGCGACGCGTGCGAAGAACGAGGAAAGTGGATTATATCTATAGCCGGTATGTATTTCCAAAGCCTTATTTTCTTTATTTTTATTGGTAAAGATGTAACTGTTTGAATTAAAAATTTTAAAATCATTTTTACGTTCGTAAAAAACAAATTCATTAAGCTTATGTACACCGCGAATTCGATGAGCTCCGAGAGGCTCGATTACTGATTTCTCGTACATTGTGTCATCGTACTCTCGGGTTACACGAGAAGAAAGTTCGTAGACAAGGGCACCGATTGTAGCGTTCGGACAGTTGTTATAGATTCATTGTTTGGATTATGTCGCTGATTTCAGAAAATTTCTTTAAGAAACTATAACAAATAGCCGAAGAATTATTTTAAATCATTTTTAAAAGAAATATTGAATAAAATTTTATGAGAAATTGTAAATATGGGATAGAAGTTTTGTATACTTTTAGGTTATGGTTATATAATAAATGCGTGCATGACATACCATAATAATATCAAATTTATTTATTTTTTTTTTAAATGTTTAAAAATATTTAATTTATTAATTTTTTTTTTTTTTTTTTTTTCAAAGTTTATAAATGAACTCTTTATGATAATAAAGTGCTGATATTTAAATATTTTCAGAAATTTAAAAATTGTTTTTCATTGGCCTAAATTATTGTGTTTTAAGAAATTAACGCAAAGTATTTTTATACCTACAATTTTTTTATGACGGTTAGTTTGATTTTTTTCTAGTTTATCAAATATGTTTTTTATAAATTTATAAAATACTTTTTAATGAGGATTTTTTTTATAACAATTTTCTTTTTTTAGAGGAAATAGAATACCGTCAGATTCGTATTATTGTAGTATGAAATTATTTTTTAACAGTGATTTTATTGAAATAATTTCCACAGCGTTTGTGAGAAGTACAATGGTAATTCGATTATTTATTGTTCGTTTATTCGATTATTTCTACCAAGTAAATGCGCAACATTTAAAAACAAAAATTAAAAATTAGATATTCCATTTAACAATTTTGTAAGATTTTATTAATTCATCGATTTATGTTTTATTTTTAATACAATTCATTTGATGTATTGTATTCATCATGTAAATTTTTATCAGATGACGAAATTCGTTCAAATTTTTGTAAAAGATAAAAAATGACGGAAATAAAAAAGAAAGACTATTATTACAAAAAAAATGTAACGATTTATCTATTGCGACAATTTTAATATTAAATAAATACCGTTTAAAATATTAATTTTTATAAAAAAATATATTAATGTCGAGGGAATACATGTTTATTCGAACAATTTGAATTTTTTTTTAATTTTAAAAAACTAGTTCTTTTGGTTAAAAAGAAACATCTCGTCATTAAAACTGGACATAAACTGTTATAAAAAAGAAACTCGCGTGAATGCGGAATCGCATGCTTAAACCACGCGAGAAAGAGATAGATGTGGGGAGAGAATATGCCGCGCACTGTACGTATACATATATAATTTTCAGTCGGTTGCGAGCCTTCGCCGAGGCGTGCAGAGGTAAGTAGAATCTTTGTAAGATAGATCGGGAGAAACGTAAGACGCGCGCGCGTGCTTTTTTTTATTTTCCAATACTCGAAGGTCGTGAGATTTCTCGCTCGCGGGCATTTTTCATCGATTGCAGTTAATGAGTGTTCATGTGTCTACATCTTTTTATTTTATCTCGTAAATATGGTAATATCAGAAGTGCTATTTATATTTTTTGATAAAATACACTTTTTAAAAAATTCAGGTAATGTCTAAATGGCTTTTGAAAAAATTTTGTGATCAATAAATATTTAAGTTTAATTACGCTTAATTTATGGGAATGATTTGAAATAATCCGATTAATAATTTATTATACACGGTGTGAATACTTTTAAAGTCAACAAATAAATACTTACTTTAATTAAAATAACATTAAATAATACTTGATATGCGTGATATAGGTATTTAATCACTAAAATTTTAATCGTTAAAAATCATAAGAGATAATATGTATTTTTAATTATTGATAACTTTAAAATGTTAATCTATAAATTATAGTATAAAATCGTTTTGATAGTATCAATAAAATGAAATACATTTGAAGAATGTCAAAACATAATAATATCAAACATTTTATTAAATTACCGATTAAATATTGAAAATAAAATTTGTAAAGCACGTCACAACATGACATTGAAATTTTTAACGTCTACGAAAAACCTAAAAATAAATATAGATTTTAAAGATCTATTTGTGAACCAATTTAAAGTAAAATATAATATAAAACGATTGTGCGAAAATTAAAAAAAAAAAAATATTGTTTTCATAAATCATGCGTGCAAAATAATAATTTCAATCAATTCTCCGTATACATTTAAAATTGATAAATCAGAAAAAAATTTAGTTGAAATGTGTAACCATGTGACCGTTAGATGGTATAGATAGTAATACTAAATACAACCTTTTTAATAAAAAGAAAATTATGGTAAGTATTCGTTGTCGTTTAAACATATTTTTCTGTTCTCTCTTCATGTATTATCAATTTATCGAATATTAGTATGGCACCTGTAAGTAACTTATCAAAAAGAATATTTAAAATCAGCATTTTTGACTCTCGAAAGTTGTGAGATCAAATAATATTGCTAAGTATTTTCTTTTTTATCAACACATTTTTTTTTAACGATAGCTGATCATCAATGTTGTTGTATATAATGTGCCAATGAATATCTACATGTAAATACAACAATCTTTTAAATACAAAAAAATTATCGTTTTCGTTGTCATTAAAAAATATGAAAAAATATAATTAATAATTAATTTTCGTAAACATACTTTCAAATTTTCTTTAATTTTAAAATATTTTAGACTAAAGAAAGCAATAAAATATAATAATATCGCTAAATATCATCTTTCTTTCTATTAATGTATTTTTTGACCGCTACCTCGTCATCGTTTACTAATTGGATAATTAAAAGGTCATTACACAAATTTCTACGCACCATAATTGTGAAGTCTATTTAATGTTGTTAAGTATTTCAATATTTGTGTCGAACACATTTATTTTATAATTTTAGTTAATACTAAAAAATATTATTTTATATTTTTTACAATTTTCTTTTGAAATGTTTCATTTGAATTGAAATATCAAAGTATACAAAAAAATATCAATGATGTGAAATGATTCTTTTTACTCTTACATTTATTTAATTTTTATTTTAATTCAATTCAATAATTTACATATAATTTCATATTGTTTTCGTACGATAGTAGGAAGTTGCTTCGAATGAAACCACTGAAATCAAATAATTCTTTTAACTATATTTTTCTATATCTATTTATATATTTCATAAAAAGTTACTTGTGACATGTAATTAAAACCATACTTGCCGGACACTTGTAGAGTATAATGGTGGAGAATATAAATAATAAAATATATAGAATATAAAAAATAAATGAACATTTGATTTAATAATTATATTTTTCTATTTCTATTTAAATTATGAAGCGCTTTATTTTTCACATGAAAAATTATCAAATGTTAAAAAATTGTTATTGACAAACTTTAATAATTTTTTATTACATATATATATTTAAAATCATACAAATATACAACAAGATATGAAATCATGTTAATTTTTTATTTTTTCTTTAATATTTATTAAGGAAAAAATTAGCATATGCTATGTCATTTTTATATATTGTAAATATACTTGTATACATAGAAAGTATAGCTGAAAGTTTGGAATCTTATTATTCATAATTCGTACCCAATCATGTTTCAGTTATAACATAAAAAAACTATTTTAGTATCTAAAAATATATCTTGATTATATAAATTACCACGAGCATTACCATCTACTTGTTTAATTTCAACCGTAGACAAACTATTACAGTATCTAAAAATATATGTTGATCACATAAATTACTGCGAGCATCACCATTACACTCTACAAGTGTCCGGTGTGTAGAAATTTGTGTAATGACCTTTTAATTATCTGATAAGTAAACGATGACGAGGTAGCGGTCAAAAAATACATTAATAGAAAGAAAGATGATATTTAGCGATATTATTATATTTTATTGCTTTCTTTAGTCTAAAATATTTTAAAATTAAAGAAAATTTAAAAGTATGTTTATGAAAATTAATTATTAATTATATTTTTTCATATTTTTTAATAACAACGAAAACGATAATTTTTTTTTGTATTTAAAAGATTGTTGTATTTACATGTAGATATTCATTAGCATATTATATATAACAACATTGATGATCAGCTATCGTTAAAAAAAAATGTGTTGATAAAAAAGAAAATACTTAGCAATATTATTTGATTTCACAACTGTCGAGAGTCAAAAATGCTGATTTTAAATATTTTTTTTGATAAGTTACTTACAGGTGCCATACTAATATTCGATAAATTGATAATACATGAAGAGAGAACAGAAAAATATGTTTAAACGACAACCAATACTTACCATAATTTTCTTTTTATTAAAAAGGTTGTATTTAGATATGTACTTATAACTCAAAGTGTCTGTGTAAAAAACTCAAGTAGCAAGAGCCGTTAAAACAAAAACAAATGGTATTTTTGAATCTAAAGAATTGTTACGTTACAAAACTAATTATATATTTTACCGATTAAAAATGCGTATATTAAAATCTAAATTTCAATTATCGATAAGATAAAAAAAAAATTTATACCATTATGTTAAATTATGAAGTAATTGGTAAATGTTTAAAAATATTTATCGATAACGACAGTTTGAATTCCATCCTTAATTCAAAAAGTTATAAAAATTATGCTCAAATATAACAATAGAAATGACGTAATAATAATAATAATCACACATTGACTATACAAACAGCCGGATAAATAAATGTAATGTTTTTATCAGTTTCGATTCGAAAAATAGATACGTAATTTGCAACAAAGCTTGTATGACGATCGTGGGATAAAATTGTTATTTTCTCTTTGAAGATCCGTTTTATTCGTTCGTTTCGTAAGGCTACGCAATGGTATATTAAGTGGTTATGAATTATATTTTTTAACAAGCCTATCGTTATAAATTAATATAGGAATATTTAAATTGTTGAAGTAAATACTTTTCAACGCGCCATTTTCATAAATTTTTCAAAATGAAAATTTATTGTACCGCTATACTCTATACTGATTACATTTAACATTAATAAATTAATGTTATATTGAATAATCGTTAGGTTGAGGTTTTTTAATTGTTGTTTATTTTGTTAATCAAAAACTTTTTTACGCATTCATTATTCATAAATTAATTTGTTTTTCTCGTTTTTAAAAGCTTCCGATATTTATTCAATATTCACATAATAAAACCTAGATTTAAAGGTTTAAACATTCAAGATTTTTAAATACGATCGTATTAATTAATAACACATAGCTTTTTATAAAAATACAGGAATTTAAAAAAAAAAAAAAAAAAAAACAAGAATGTGCGATACTATATTTACGCATCTGATTTAAAATAGACTTGCGTCCAGTAATTTTCTAACTTCGCATATACATATTCTCAAATTTTCTGTTTAAATGTTTGTAATATCTTAACTTTAAATATAACTTTATCTTACCAAATTAATTTTTTTTATACAGTAATCCGTTAAAAATTTATTTCTAATAGAATATATTAAAGAAAATGAATAAGAATTCACGTAAATTATTCTTATTTTAATTGACAGATTTGAAAATAAATGTATAAATTTAAATTCAAAATTTTTATATAAAACGAAAAAGTTGCATATTTATTTTACTTCATAAAAATTATTCAACACCGACGGTTTCTCACGCAATCGTGTGATAATTTTTCCGTCAATGTATTTTTTTTTTCGCGTTTCTTTTATTTTCCTTTCAATTCGACATAAAAATATTGTACCAAAATTTATTAAAATTTATTCCCGTTAATATTTCAGCGTATGTAATAAATTGTTTTTCAAGTTAAGATTCGTTCATCATCGTAACGTATAACCAATGTGTTAAAAGTGTCAAGATTATTTTTCAACCAGATTTTTAAAAAACGTGTAGCTTGATAAGAATCTATCGCTTCAAAGTGAGTTTATAAGGATTTAATAAATGTTTAATCGCAATTAAAACGCCTTATATTTAATTTCCAGTAGTTGTTCTCTTTCTCTCGCTATATATCTTATCAAATCGATATCATTTTTTTTTTTCCCCGGTATATGTTTTGTTGTTGTACAATAACAAGTAAAGAAATACCTATACACATATATTTAAATGCAGAAACTATAATATCGCATTGTAATACATTTTTATTGTCAATTCTGCGTCATGCAATTCAATTTTATATCCGTTTCGGCATTAATCGATTTTATATTAAGGCAACTATACCACTTTTTATTATTGAGACAAGTGTTGTGCTATTAGCGTAGACGTAGTAAAGAACAACGATTCTGCGCCGGTATTTTTCGCTCGGAATTTTAAAATAGTCGATATTCGCATTTTTTTTTTTTCCCAGTTTTTAAGTTTACTTATTTATTTATTGTTTATCAATTATGTAATCTAATTTTGTAGTATACATTATACAATCATTGGGAATATTTGATTGTGTACATAAAATTCATAGTTCGTACAATTTGATGACATTCTCTGCATTGCCATTAAAATTATGACACGAGTAAATTTTAATAATAAATGTTTACATCGATATTATTGGTATCGATAAAATTACGATGATTTAATATAAAATGCGTTTAAAGTGCATATAATGCACTTGTTCGTCATTGTCGACAGATAATTTTATTTAGATTTCATTGAACACGATAACAGAAATCGATGGATTGTAAGTGAGTGCTTCTAAAGTCCTTATATTCCGTAAGATGATCTATTGGTCACATAAAAATTTTATAAAAATAGTTACGTAATCATCTATCGTATAGCTCGACAGTTTTAATCACGTTATTGCTAGTAAATATTCATAATTTTTATCGAATGTTGCCGACTGTGTGATTATTTTTTAAATTGTTTACTCAAAAGATTTTACCAAGGACAAGTGCCGTAATTAATTAATCAATTTTATTGTTATAAAAAAGAATAAAAAAAAAAAAAAAGAAAAAAAAACAAGAAAATTGTGAAATTATTCAATTCGTTGAATCGATCGATAAATGCACAATAACGTCGCTTATGCTTTTATTTTACAGAATACTGCGGATTTCTCGAAAGGATAAACGACGAAGTCAACAAACTCGCTAGGCTTTCAAAGTCGGACACTTATTTCACATGAACACGTGATCGATCTTCGATTTGTTTAAAGGCCCCGTAACAAAGCTGATTTTTAGTATCTAAAGATCGGCAGCTTGAAGAAAAAAAAAAAAATGACTCTCTTTCGAAAGTTGAACGGTAAGCAATCGAAATTTGGACTATCTTTATTAATTTACTTAAACACGCGTTAGCTTATACCATTATTTACATGGAAAGATCATTTTTAAAAATCGAAAAAAAAAAAAAGAAAAAAAATTATAAAATTTGTATTTCGCAATGCAAATTAGATAAAAGATAATGTTATTTAATTTTGAATTAAAATTAAAAAAAAAAAAAAAAAAAAAAAAAAGAATTATTTTTATACAGCAATTTCAAAAAAATTCAGTAAAATACAACCATATACATTAACAACAGAAGCACACACTCGTAAAAGATATTTCATGGACGCTCGTCGCGTAGCTAATCGCAACGTAATTTCTTCACCGGAATATTCTTTCAACGAAACGATACAAATTTACTTTCGCTGTATACGTATTGTACAAGCTTCGACTTTCGATATTCTATACGCAAAGCATGACGCGAAAATTGGAGATGGAGGAATAGAAAAAAAAAAAAAAAAAAAAAAAAAAAGTCGACGGAGGCGCGTCGTCGCACAGAAAGACGTCAGGCTATTGTCATTATTTCACGAGGAAGTGGCACGAGGTATCTTATTCACAAGGCCGAGCGCTCGCGCATCTCGTTTACTCATATAATTTACGTGCCTTTTGCGTTATCGCTTATTGGACATGTACGAGTATATACGTATACGTCGGAAGGTGCCTTGACACTCAAGTTACAAGTAGCAAAGATTTTTGGCAGTCGCAAATGTTTTTATACGCGTTTGGATTGTTAATGTATCAGCGTCTTGTTGTTATGTTTTTTTTCCGCGTTATTTTCTATATGTTTATATCAAAATTTGAACGTGCTCTTTCAAAATTTTATGTATTTTAGATAATAGACGTATAAAAAGAAATTTTACACAATTTTTAAAGATATATATCTTTATACGAACCATGTAACACTTCAATTCTATACAATTCGTCATTGAAATTCAGACATGGAATAATTGATGCTGTCGTTACTCTGTACACTCTACAATGCATAATTTCACGACTGCGGTAACAATTAACCCGGTTACGCTAAAAACCTTTGTTTCACTCGTAAAACAAGGTAATTGATTGTGCGTACATATACGGGTTAAAGGTTCTATCTCGCGACACATCGTGAAAATGTAATAGATGTAATTTTGTTACTGAATCGTGTTAAATTGTACGTTAATTTTATATATATATATATATATATATAATATAATGCGATGGAATATTAGTTTGCAATTTTAGACAATTATTCATGAATTTATTTTTATGTATTTTTATCATAATATTCATCTTTTACTTCAACTAACTTCATATATCTACTTATTTTTTAACCGGTATTACACAATCGGCTCTTAATTTTATTTTTATTTTTTTTTATGCTATAAAAAAAAAAAATAAATAATGAATTGAAAATTCTTTAGAAATTTTCTATAAACTTAAATCACTATTTTATTGGGTTAAATAATCTTGATTCCGTAATATGCTTTTGATAAATCTGTTTATCTCAGCTTTCGTTTATAAATCAAAGTTTACACAATAAGCTTTTGGAAAAATGTATAACCAAAAAAAAAAATATATATATATATATATATATATATATATATATTAGTTATTTATGTACCTTGTGCGAGCCTCGCGTCATTACAGCTTGAGGCAAAATATGTTGTGGATGGATAGTAGGGCCGCAGTCGCGAGCGCAGCGAGCGACTAAGGCGCCTCTATCCATCCACAAAATATGAGCCGAAAGCTTTAATGACGCGAGGTTCACTCATGGTGCTTAAAAAATTTTTCAGCCTTGTAACCCGTACGAAGACTCTTACTTAGTTAACAGAATAATTAATTTTATTTTGTTGCATATCAATAAAATGCAATTTCGAACCCATACTGACAGTTCGTAAACTACAGATATCGTCTGCTAACGCATGCGCATTTTGTACACACACGCGTACATGCACATGTGTGTCAAAAAGTGACAGACAACATAATGTAAATATAAATATAAATTATGAAATTAAAAAAAATAGTAAATGGATTAATATTTAAAAATAAAATTAATTCTTGAACAATTATTATTTATTAAAAAATATAAATTTCTTGAGTATATTTATTAAATATTTATACAGAATAATATTTTTAACAAAAGTTTTTTTTATAAGATTTGAAGGCTTATTAATAATATTAATACTATTATAATTAATATAAATACTTTCTTATGTTATTTTTATTATAACAATACTATATTTGTTTAACACATTTTTTGTATAATCAATGAATTTTAGTCTCTTATTTAACATGAAAAAACAGTAACTTTTTTAAATATTTTAAATTTAATTTCTTCACACAAAAAACTTTTAAATCATTTATCTAAATCACAAACAAAATTATAAACTAAAAAATTATCACTTTAAAATCACTTATTATTAAATTTTTTAATTTTGCGAGATTATATTAGATTTTGCTTTTTCTATTAGTTTATTTAATTCACGTTTGCATTCTTCATCACTGTCACTATCACTCGTTTTTTTTTTTTATTATTTAATAAATTGTCCATTTTTATTCTTCTTCTCACATATTAAGAACGAATATTACCGACACACGATACACTATACTGAAAGAAAACCAAAGAAAAGCAGAGCCCCGTGGTCGCTTGAATGTACATACTGAGCGAAGGAGAGAGCGAGACAGAGATAGGGTGGTCACGTGGGAGCAATGGTGCGCGCGCTCTTATCGCTATCTCGTTCTCTCTCCTTCGCTCAACATACATAAGTCTTATTACGCGTTTCGAAAATATAAGTTTCGATGAAGACTCACATGCTAGGCTATATGAAGCGACAAATACATAGCAGTGGCGCTGTTAACTTTTTTTTCTCCTGGCACATATACAGCCTAAAAGGACGTATAGAATGTCTATACAGCCTAGAAGGACGTATAGAAAAATGTTAATACGATCGAGAAGGCGCTTGCGCGTATGGAAACCATTTACACGCTGACGATGCTCCGTAGGTAAGAGTCGCCGTACGGGTTAGTAGGCTGAAAAAATATATATATCTTGCATAATACGCTCCGTGAGTTAAAGAAATTCTTTTTATATCTCTAGAAAAATAAATAGGAGAAACTATTTCAAGAACGCGAAGAAGAAAAAAGAATTCTCATTCCGTTCTTAGAACGCATAATTCAACAATAGCATTTATGTATAAAATGAAATAGTAGAAAGGAAGCAAGGAAGGACTCGTACGAAATCATCGATATATTAAAAAAAAAAAACGATTTATTCATTATTAGAGTTAATATATCGGCATCGGTCAATCGCCAGAGCGTTAACCTCGCAGTCACGTGTATATAATTTATATATACATATACACGTGTGTGTGGGCGTGCAGTAATTAAAGAGTAAAAGTACGCGATGTCCTTGTACCTATTAACCGGAACACGATAATGGACGTAATTTTTTTAGAATCGATAATGTGAACATCAAACATTTATTATTAAATTTTTTTTTTTTTTTTTTTTTTTTTTTTTTTTTTTTTTTTTTTTAGATATATAATAGATCAATTATTATATAATGCATATCGCTGTGTTTTTTTTTTTAGATTTTATCACGTGTGTCTAAAATTTGTAAAATATTTTTTGTAAGAAGAATTTTTTGTACAGTATGTATCCATTCTACTCGTGCACAGCGATAATTTATCGCTTTCGTCAGCCAACGTGAAAACTGTGTTACAATGTATTACTTTTGAATTAATATTTTAGCGATTCATGCGATATTTTATATTTTTTTTGCCGATTATTAATTTACACATTATAAAGAAATAAAATATTAAAAAAAAGATAGTATAACAAAAAAGCTTACAAACGATTAGGTAAATACGGATTATAAATAATTTACGGATTAAAATTAATAATTAAATAATATTATTATTATTAATATTAAATAAAATTAATAATTAAATACGGATTATAATTAATATTTTCATTCATATTTCAGATCGGATACCGCGTCGAGCGGTCCTCGGTTCTCTTATGTTCCTCGCCTGTATGTTCTCGTACGTGATACGTTCGAATTTGTCAATAATCATCGTCGCGATGGTCAGTGCGTCGAGCAAAAAGGGCGGCAGCAAGGGTCCCGTCTGCGAAGCCGACGGTATGGTTAATTATACCAGAAGCGGCAACGAAACTGCATTAGTGCGAGAGTTGCCCGACGTAAGTTATCTTTGTTTTTTTTTTTTTTTTTTTGCAATTGCATTCCATATTTTAGTACGATATGTATTATACACACATGTATATATATATATATATATATATATATATATATATATATATATATATATATATATATATATATATATATATATATATATATATATATATATATATATATATATATATATATATATATATATATTTTCCTTTTAACATTGCGATAACTAACAAGTCGAAAAATTTCTGTATTTACTTGAATTATTTGAATCAAGGTAACGTGACCGAGGCTCAATTATTAAAGAAAAACGTAATCTTTTTAAATTCGTTTGCCTTTGAATGTTTAAAATTCACCGTTACGTACTTTCAAAAATTAAGTTAATTAAAATATGCGACTTTTTTTCTTTTTGAGTTTATTCATTTGATTGTTTTTATTTAATAATAATTATTATTTTAAAATATTATCTGAAAATATTTTAAATATAACTTTTTGTATGTTATACTGTGTCCTACTTTTTATTTTTATTTCATTTAAAACCTTCATTGAAGAAAATGTTACCGTGAAGTAAATTCATTCAGTATAAGCGTTTTTTTTTTTTTTTTTTATAATTAATCACTGTCTCCATTTACTCAACGTTAAAACAAGAATAATTATTGTTCAATGAATCTAAAAACTTTTTAAAGTAATTTATGAGATATCGTTTGTAGAGAAAGCGTCTGATTTAGCCACTCGATAAAATGTACAATAACAAGTGTAAACGTATAATAACAAGCGTTTAAAAGATAAGCAAGGAGAAATTTTCATATTTTAACCGCAAATGAAAGAAATTGATCGAAATGAGAACACGTTAGTTCCATCGGTTTAATACGAAAAATTTATCTCCTAAAAGAATAACCTTATTTTATCTAACAATTTATCAAAGATAAAATGTAAAAAAATTAATTGCTTATTTCTTAGTATGGCGAAAGCTATGAATGGAATCAACACATCCAAGAACAGTTATTGGCGTCTTACTTCTACGGCACGTTACCCTCGAGTGTACCTGCGGGCATGCTAGCGGAAAAATTCGGTGGCGCCAAAGTTGTCGCGTGAGAGATTTTTTTTTTTATTTTTATAAATTTAAATTTTATCGATGCGGTTTGGTTTTTTTACACGCGGTATTTAATTTAAGTGAATGAGGATAAATTTGTCAAAAGCAAATTTTTAAGATGTATATAACAATTAACAGTTATTAGATTACGTATAAATTGAAACTATTATTTTTTTTTTTTTTTAATTTTTGATGATTCTTGAAAATTACGAGTTAATTTGTTATAATCATTAGTCATATGTAAATTTCAAAAAGTATTTATTTTTGAAAAATATTTTATTAAAATTTTTAATTAAATAATAATAATAATAATAATAATAATAATAATAATAATAATAATAATAATAATAATAATAAGAAATACATCAAGCGTAATTTTTATTTTACAGCATAGCAACCTTTATACCGGCAGCACTTAATCTTTTAATGCCATGGGCAGCCGGTGTTCATTATCTTCTAATCTTTGCACTTCGTTTCACTATGGGATTCTTTGGAGTAAGTTTAATTTAAAAAAAAATAACTAAATCCAAATATCTTAAACTCTATAAATTAAATGCTTTCGATGTAAAAATCTAACATACGTCCATTACTTGTCGTATCATGGAAAATAAACGCTTGTATAATTCATTCGAACGGTAGAACACACACCTATCGAAAGCGATCTAGGCAGCTCGTTGAATTGTGTATTATTCACTCGATATGTTAGATTGCGCAAGAAGATTCTTTGAATAAGACAATGCAAGTTCGCATTGCTGATCCTAAGCGAGCTTTTCGTGCTAATTCACTAGACGAAACTGTAGAAAATATCTGGCCTAGTTTGGAATAAACTTTCTTTCAAGAACGAATTCGTTAAGCCGGAAAGTTCATTCAAATTGCTTTGATTGATTTATTTTCGTATATAGACATCAATCTTCGTTACTTTATTTAACTCTATTGATTCAAATTTTTTAAAAATAACATTGATTTAAATAAAATAAAAATTCAATGTAAAAAATTTCTGTGTAAAGAATTTTATATATGGTTTTAAAATATTTAATTGAAACTTTGATAATAAAGCATGATTTACAAGCATATAAATTTGTATTTTGCTTGATGTTCTATTACTATAATTTCAAATGATCACGAATTGAAATCGAAAGTAAAATTTTTATCCAGAAAATTAGTACGTAAAATCAATATAATTCGTAAAATAATTTATTTCTTTATGTTAAAGATCAAACTTATTGCCTTAATATGTTCGCTAATTACTACGATTAATTTGATTTGAGACATTCAATTCATACAACAAGCTCAATTAACAAAATCGAAGATCTTTGTAGCGAGTTTTATTCATTGCGTGTGACTAAAGCTTCCGTAACGATTGCTTCGCTTTCATACTGAATTTTAAGTTTTATCGGTTAACGACTGAGGCTTCGTATATTATTCACTTTTAATCAACCGTCAAGGTTAAGGAGATGTTGCTTTTTAAAAGCCGTTGATAAATTGTTGAGCCGTATAATGTATAATTAATTTTTTTTCTTATGCTTTTACGTATAAAATAAATAATTAAATGAAAAATTATGTTTTATTATTTATAACAAAAATTAATAAATTAAAATTTGTTTTCGTTTTATTTATTTTAATCTATTATTTCTTTTCATTAACTAGTTTTTTTGAAAAAATTTTTTCAGAGCGCAGTATATCCCGCACTTCATGCTATGATTGCCAGATGGGTACCGCCGAGCGAAAAAGGAATCTTTGTATGGACGATGCAAGGTATTGCCTTAACGCAATCTTAAATATTTAAGCTTATATTAGCTTAAATATATTTATTAAATTAAAAACAAAAAATTTTTTTCCATTAAATTAAAAATATTTTACAAAATTAATATAAAATAGTATAGCATTTATTCTGAATCATAAGCTTATGTTCATAGACAACAAAATTAAATGAATAATTTTTTTATTTTTAAGGCGGTCCTTTTGGTACATTTGTAACTCTTTCGCTGTGTGGACTCATAATTCATTCATATGGTTGGAAAGCGGCATATTATGTCACAAGTGGCCTCATGTTACTATTCTTCTTGCTGTGGGTATATCTTGCCTATGATACGCCAGACGTACATCCGACAATTACAGAAAAAGAGAAAAATTATATAAAAGAACAAATTGGTACCTCTGTTAGTAAACAAAAGGTGCTTAAGTTTTCTTTTTTGATATTTGAAAATATTTGAAAATTACGATTTTTAAAGAAATATTTAATTACGAGCAATACAAAAAAAAAAAATTTTAGTTTAATATTTTATATATTTCATATTTTCAGAACAAACTTCCAATTAAATCTATTGCTACTTCGTTACCTTTCTTAGTCTTGCTATATGCCCACTTTGCTAATATGTGGGGCATTTACTTTATCTTAACTAATGGACCAAAATACACTTTAGAAATTCTTGGTTTTGATATGAAAAATGTAAGTTTCTAATTTAAATAAATTATATAATACACGTTTAATTAATATAAAAACAATTGTCAAATTTTTTTTTTTTCAATTTTAGGCTGGAGTATTAACTGGGTTACCTTACATCGCACGACTTTTCGCAGGAATAGTTTTTGCTGCAGCTGGTGATTATTGTCGCAGAAAGAGTCTTCTAACTGTTGGTTGGATTCGACGCGTTTTCATGCTCTTCTGTAAGTTTGTATATCAACTTACGTATACAATCTTTTGAAATTAAAATAATTTTATATTTTATTATTAATTTCATGCTTCAAGCTCATGTTGGACCTGCTGCATGCCTACTTGCGGTAACTTACGCTGAGTGTAATCGAATAACGGCAGTAACAATGATGATCTTTGCACTTACGTTTAACGGTGCAGCCTGTCAAACAAGTCTTCAAAATCATCAAGACTTAGCACCTAATTTTGCGGGTTCACTTTACGGTATTATGAATACATTCGGTAGTTTTTCTGGATTCATTATACCGGCCGTTATCGGTGCTTTAACAAACGAAGCCGTGAGTATATAATAAATTCTATTACAATAGAAAATAAATTAAAAATATTTTATATAGTTTATTCAATTAATTATTATTAATAAAATTACTTGCCGCTTTATTATACATATATTTTTTAATTTAAATTATTGAAAAATATTTTGTTTTATATATTTTATGAATTTTTAAGAAAAATAAAATAATATCTTCTGTTATAGAATAGAATCGACAAGTGGCGCTACGTATTCTGGATTTCAGCGATAGTTTTCATCTCTGCAACTGTTATTTTCTGGTTGTTTGGTTCGGCTGAGATTCAACCTTGGAATAATATGAATGTAGAACCTAAAAGTGCCAATATTCCAGAAGAGGAAAAGCAAATGAATTTGCCAACAAAGGAAGTCCAAAGTAGCGGAGAAGAAGAAGAAAATGAAAAGCTGTAAGAAACATGTCTGCATTAAACGTGTGTGTCGTAGTCAATTCTTGCGATATTTATTAAGTGTAAAGTAAACAAAGAATAAGAATTAGTATCACAAATATTATTTGAAAACATAGGAAATCCACTATTTGAAGTTTATGAATGTTTAACATTTTTTTTACTGGAGATTACTATATGATTTTACAGCATATTTGTGTACTCATTACATACAAAAATCATAGATAAAATTAAATCATAGATTAAAATTCATTTATATGTTAATGAAATATTCAATTTCATTATTTCATACTGATAAACATGAAAACGTATTTTATCACAATAAATTGTAAGGATTTACTATGTTATGAAATTGTGATATTTATTTCTGAAAAAAATCAAGTACGTTGTAAGACTGGAAAAGAAAGGAAATCGATGATCTGAATAACTCTCTGAACTCTACGTATTTTGTGATTGCCGGTGCTTATCACTGATTCTCACTCGCGTTTTTAACTTTAAATTATTACCCAGAGAAGAAGATTACACGACAATGTAAAGAATTTATATCTTGTTGTTAACTGAATAGTTGAAATACTCTTTCATAGGATTCTTTTTTATAAATCATCCTCATTTTAACTTATAATTTTTCCTTTTACTTTTTTAGTTTTAGCAGTTATTCATTATATTTGATAGAATTATAAACAGCGTGTAAATTTTAACTATTCAAGTTAACATTCCGTTAACAAAAAATGCATTTTTTGAACATTTACACAGTTTTTATAATTTTTTACATTTTATAATTTTATAAATTTTTAAATGGTCACCCAGGGTCCAATAGATCCTACCAATTTAAATCATTCTTAAATCACCGTTCAATAATTTTTATGATTAAAAAAAAAAAAATAATAAAACTTTGAAAAAAATAATGGCCTTGTAATAATAATTTCGATATTTGTGATTTAAACTACTTTAAATAATTGATGAATGAAAAAAGTGCTAAAAGCTACTTCGACTGAATAATGTATAACTTTTTAATTTTTAATATTTTTTTGAACAATTTTCAGTAAATACTCTATAAATTATTCATTAGGGAAAAACCACTTTTTTGCATTGGAATAATTATACGTTAAAAAATTTTTCTAAAAATTCTCTTTACATTTAATGTATGTGGATACTCAAAATCTTTTTTTTCCCCAACACTATCGTCGAGAGAACGTTTATTTTCTGTCTCGGCCCTTGTTTCCTAACTGAACAATACATTCTGAAGGGGCAAATATAGAATTTTATATTGCGATATGCAATTTTTTTTCCTCGAAATTGAAATAAACGTCTTCTTCCAGACGTACAGTTTTTTTGAATTTAATTTCACTACTGTTTCAGTTAGCGTAATAAATTAAATTTGAAATTTTGTTCTTGATTCTTCATTCATTAATCCTTTTTATTCTAATTACTTTTTTTTACTTCTCAAATTTCTGCATGTATTTAAAATTATGTATACAAAATTATTTAAAATCACACTCTACAGTTGTATCGGGTTGATCCTCCTCTTTAGTTTTTCTTCTTTTTACTCGTTTCTTCTCTTCTTTATATTAAAATTCTACTTCGCGTCTTTCTTATTCGACTCGCTCTCGTTCTTCCATCTTCGGTCTACAATCTTCGTCTCTTTTTCTTCCAGCGACATATGTGCGCGCAATATGTCTTTAACGTCGCGTTTACATTGGAAGTTGCTGCAGCAACAATCGTCGAACAACGATGTGTAATTGCTAGCCGTGCTTTGTAACCGTAAATATTTCTTTTTATGCTGTGAATACTATCAGATCGACTTCCTGTTTCTTCTTTTTTTTTTTTTTTTTTCAAAAGTTTTATAATATCCCTTTTTAAGTTTATAATCGAATGATTTTATAAAAAAATTCTTTTTAAGTTTAATATAATTTGCGAGTTCATCTCCTAAATATTTCCTCTTAATCGTTATAAAAATTAAAACTAATTCTTATTTGCGTTCATACGATACTTTTTTCAATTCATCCTGACATGAAACTTGTTTATGTAAAAGCTGAGAAAAATAATGATTTCTATACTTACCTCTTTGTATTCAATCATGACATTTGTATACGCTTTATACATGTATTGATCACATTCTTAACATTTGTATTATAATTCACTAATCCTTTCTCTATTTCATGATTTTAATGAATTTTAAATCCTAGACTTTTTCTAAAGTATTTCAATTTATCAAATAAATTACCCTTAAACCTGAAAAAATAAATGCAAACGTGTGTTGATTATTTTCTATAATCATCTAAAAAATTCAAATTCAGTAAAAACTTTTAGCAATCTAATATTAATGATTTTAATAAAGCTAAGATATTTTTGATAATTTAACATTTTAATTCACATCAATGTTTAATTGTACAAAACTGTGTAAATGTTTTTTGAAAAACTATGTATGATATGTTTGTATAATATTAATACATTTTTTTTTCTCTGGGTATATACATACATTTTGTACAAAACTTTTGTATTAAAAATTGAAAAATTTCTTTCTGAAGCAATAGTGTATATACAAATAAATAGATTGTTTAACTTTTATAGGAAATATTAAATGTATCTCTGTTTCTTTTTGTAATCATTCCTTTAAACCACAACAGGTAGATCGAGGTAGGTATTATGATCTCTGTTTTAGGTTGCAAAAAAGTACTAGAATCTATTTCTATTTTAGAATTTTTCTTATCTATATCTATATATCTTAGTTATTGACAGCTGTCTCTCTCTCTCTCTCTGATGTTAAATAGTTTTGATGTTTATATGTACTATGGTATAATGTTTCATGCTGGATAGACAAGCTACTAGAAGCTTCTGCCAAATATCATGTATAATATAAAACAATTCCAGCTCACGCTCATATAACATTTTTAAAAAAATGTTCCAAGTTCTCTTTGAAATCTTCCACGTCATAAATTTTATTTAATTTTTAGAAAGTAAATTTTTTTATGAAAATCCTTGATTTTTGTATCCTAACCATCGTCCTAGCTACATTGTCCTTAATGGCTAATGAAATTACGTAGGACGTGATACCGGCGCCAGAGTATCACTTTCTAATCGCCGTACCATTAGCATCAACTTATCTTTGTCAAGTGTTTGATGCCAGCTTGATAATATCATAAACTTCAACGTGCCATCTTTTTAACATAAATGTTTATCACTCGATTTGATAGCAATTTCATCGTTAAGTTTTTTTGTACACAATTGAATGCCACAAATCCAGCTAATCTTTTAACCGCTATCATGAGTTCTTTATAAACATTTATCGAAATAAACTTTTTGATTATTATTGCTTAAACGACAGAAATTTTTCCTAAAAATACAAAAGTAATAAAAAAAAAATAAAAAAAAAAAAGTCAATCATTTTACAAAAATTAACGAATAAAAAATTAAGTTTTACATAATTTTTAGTTTAATTTGACTGATAAATAGATAAATTTAAGTTAAAAATTGATCGACAATAAAATTATTAATATACGAAAATTATAAAAATAATTGATATAATTGAAATATTGTAAAATCAATGAATATATTACCTTTTCTTATAATATTCATTTATTAAACGTTACCGTGTATTTTATAAGATTATCAATCTACAATGTTATAATACTCGTATTCAACTGAAATGATTATTTTGGAACATGTAAACTAAGAACTACTTGTATCTATAAACTAAGAACCGCTTGTATCGCAAGAATCATTGATATTTTGAAAAAAATTATAAAATTTAATGTTAAAGTTTATCTTTCAAATTTTAAATCTACGAAATTCAAATACAGATTTACAGAAAAAAAAAAAAAAAAAAAAAAAAAAAAAAAACATTGACCATTTTAAATGTTTATTTATATTTAGCCATACAACGTGTAATATAATGTACATTGTAACTGTTTAAATACTCCCAAGATACTGAATAGGTAGTGAGATAATTTATGTGCAGTACAAATCTTTTTCTGAAAAATGATATTACAAAAATTCTACATAGATTAAATTTTGTAATAAATATTGTAAATTACAAAGAACGAATTTTTTTTCTATCGTTATACTACTGCCTATCGCCAAAAACATGAATTAATCATTGACAAATCACCGATACAAGTAGCAAAAAACTTCAAGTATTTGTATTAGTTTAAAACAAATTTTTCCAAAATGCAAATCATTTACTTCATATCTAATTTTCAATAAGTTTTTGCACTGCAACGAAATAATAATATATTCACGTTGAATGTACAGCGATGCATTTTTATATTTTTACAAAATAAAAACAATATTGATTTTCTTGTAAAATATTTCATAAATTACTGTTAAGCATTAGATGAAAAGTGCTGAAATAGAAATATGATACATTTTGTCTTAACCATCTTGATTTACAAGTGTTTAATATAGCTATTCTTTTATGTAAAAATTAAAAGGCTAATAATTATTATTTATAATAAATTTTAGTTTTTTTTTTTTTTTAACTATCAATAGTCTTGCCGTAAAAGATTTAAAAAATTGTTTTTAATTATAAAATATGTATTAAAAATAATTGTGCATATTGATATTAAAATCTAATAAACTGTGTTGTAATTATTTGTTGTTTTTGCACAAAGACTATTTATTTTTAACGCAGGAATGCGTGAATCGAATTCCTTGAAAAATTTTCGATGTACAGTTATGACAATAAAAGTGAGCAAGGCAATAGCTCTATTTGAAATTCTCATATCATAAATCGACGAGTAAATAAAATAAGCTTACTAAAGCAAGCGGTGTAAAAGAAAATGCAGTTGTCATTTAGGACTTCGCTCGTACTTATCCATTTTATACAACTGAGCCATGGATTAACGTATTTATACATTTTATATTGTCGGAAGATTAAATCGTAGCAGTCTCTCCTCTTCTATCAGTATTAATATATAGACATCATAAAGAAATAGATTATTTAATTCTAAAATTAAAAATATATTTACAAATGTAAAAAGGAAGTATATGTACTAATATAATTTAATCAATACTCAAAGAGCACATTTTAATTTTGTGCGAATATATAAAGAATTTAACAAAATTTGACCAATGTTTAAACAGTAATATCTCATCGGAAAATAATTATTTAAGAGTAATTTTTTAAAGATTTTTTTTTTTTTATAAGAGAGGACCAAAGTTAGAGATGAAACTTTTTTCTTTGAAAAAATCAATCTTTTCGAAATTTTTATTATTTGTAATAATTTATAAATATGATCGTAAATACATTTTTTTTATAATAATACATAATTATAATAAAATATGTTAAAAAGTTTTGTTTCGATTTAATAAAATATATCGAACTATAATGTTGATCGTTAGTCTGGTAGCAACATTAAGTTTGTTTATTATAATCTTAATACAAGACATTGAATTCTCGAGTTCTATATTATTTTCTTGTATTTATAAATAGCTAGAAATACACGCATAGTTATAGGTATGAACTATTCCAGGACACATTCACCGAAAATAATATCCACTACCGTACTTTTCTTTCTTTAGCTTATTGTCACAGTTATGATTTTCTCAGGATAAAGAAACGTCGAATTTTGCTTAATATTATCTTTTAATGGTAATGTACTGTATGTTGTACTAAAATTCAACTAATTGCTGTCAGGTAAAGGAATAACGCTTAAACTTGTAGTTTATGTTTTCATCCCTTCCAGGTATTCATTGGCATGTATTTGTTAATCCTTAACCATTATTTATCCCTACTATATCCTTGCACACCGAGGTATTACGTTTGACGAAATGCGAGCCGAGGAGGCAGTCGTTGTCTAACGGTCATCAATATAGATACACGCGTGCATATATATATATATCTATTATCGTAAAAAAGAAACTTTTGAAAATTTTGTCTCAAAAATAATCGCAGTTATTTTCGTAATAACTTGAACCACTATTTTTATTCAACTAAGTACAACGTCAATATTCAAATCATTTAATTCGTAGCTATCAATAACAATAAAAAAAAAAAAAAAAAAAAAAAAACAAAAAAAAAATGGGTATCTCGAAAAATCAGCAACAGAACAGTGTAAAATCATCGGATTTGAATATGAATCATGTGAGTCGTGGTGTTTGGCTAGTCAAGGTACCAAAATACCTGGGCGAATGCTGGGAAAAAGCATCGGCCGGTACTGAAATCGGAAAAATACGCATGATTAAATATTCCCACTCCAAAGCCGAGATTAATCTCGAACTTAGCAATAATATTTTGAATCCTCGGGGTAAACAACAACAAAAAATACCGCGTGCATATAAGATGGACGCAGCAGCTTTATCTCATCAATCGCTCTGCGTATTCTCTCAAGAGGTTGGTATTTTTTTTTTTTTTTTTTAATTTTAATTTTCATTGATTCTAGAAAATTTTAATAAATAAAAATAATGATTTTATTAATTTATTAATTTTTTTTTACAGAAATTAGATGCAGAAAATGAAAAACTTACGATGGAGGGAACATTTATACAAAAATTTGAATGCCAACCGATAGCGGATCGCAGCTATATGCAGATGAAACTTGAAAGTATTAAAAAGGCTTCGATGCCAAAGCGTCAAATAAAGCAGCTCGACAAAATTGTAATAAATTTCAAACCCGTGGCCGATCACAAGAACAATATTGAATTTCTGATAAAGAAAAAGACAGAGGGAAAGTGTTTAAGGGAGGATAAACATGTCGTGATGGAAATATTGTTTGCTGCCTTCGAAAAGCATCAGTATTACAATATAAAAGACCTTGTGAAAATAACGAAGCAACCGGTCGTTTATTTGAAGGAGATATTAAGAGAATTTTGTAATTACAGTGTTAAAAATCCACATAAGAATATGTGGGAACTCAAGCCAGAATATCGACACTACAAGGACGAAAATACTTAATAAAACTACTTAAAAATTATGAATTAAATAGTGCTGTAAGGTCTTCTCTATTCATTTTTAATTTTTATAAAAATGATTTATTTGTATATATTTTAAAAATAAATTAAAATGATTGAAAACGAACAATTATTGTGAGCTTGTACCGTTTTCTTTGCAACCTTCTAACTTAATTAATATATTTTCAAACTTAAAAATTGAAGATGACTATTTGTTAATATTAGTAATTGATTTAAGCATATTTTTTAAAAAAATGTATATAGCACATTTCTTTGCTGCTTCATTTTATCCTTGACTCGTTATAATATGTGTTAAATTAATAGACGCTTAATGCAATAAGTACTTTCTGGTACAATTTTTGTAAAAATTTAATTTATTAAAATATAAATGTGTACAATTTAATGACTATGGTAAATTTTAATTTTTTGCAAGCAAATTTAGTTATTACAATATCAATTACCAACATATATACTAGTATGAATATAAGAAGATACAAGTAATAGAAAACTTTTAGGTAACTTTTTCATAATCGAATTTTTTTTTTTTATAAGATATAAAGATTTATGTTTATGAATTGTAAATATTGAATAAAGTAGCAACTTGAAAATTTGCCATTAGTACTTGCACAAATATTTTATAATGCAAATAAAAAATATTTTCATAGCTCAAGTATTGATGAATAATAGTGTAAATTTACAAAATATTTTTTTTTTTATGAAAACGTCATGAAAATAACTCTTGTCAATTTTTCGTTCGACATACATTCATAAGTAAATAGCTTCATCTTATATCATTGTTAAAAAAAAGTAATATATATTGATACAGCGTAACAACGTCGATATAAATTTGCACGGTCGCGTAGACAACTTCATCGGGGCTTATTTCTATTTTTCTACCTCCCATTATCGTTTGAATATCAAAAAACATATACTGAAAAAAATTAATAATGTTAAAATTAATAAATAAAATTAACGTGCATGAAATTTTTAATAATATGCGATTTCTAAGTAAGACAAATAATATACCATTGTGATCAATAGACACCCTATAAGAGCTATAAACACTTGAAGTAGATGTATTCGCACAAAGAAATAAGCTATGGTTAGTATAATAATACTTAACAGTGCTACTAAACCCACGATTGTCAGTAGTCCGTTATATTTCGTCAAATCAAACTAAAAATGTATAAAATTGATTATAAATAAGTATTATTTCTACAACAAATATTTTTGTGATTCCATTTCAATAACTAGTTTTATTTGTTGCCGTTTAAACAAAAATTTCGTTTTTTCATGATTCATTAAATGCATACTTTAGTAAAAGTTGCTATCAAGCCGATGAATATTGTAATTAAACTGGTGGCACCCATTGCTATCATTACAGCAGAGATTGAATAAAAAATGGATGTAAATGCAGTCAAATATGACATAGAGATTGTCTGTGAAAACATAAATATCATTATGTACAGAATATTGATAATAATATTGAATTGCATTTTTAAAAATAAATATCGATTTTGCTTCATTATTTAAATTAAAATTTAACGACTTTATTACAAAATGATGTAATATATAACAGTTTTTTTTTTAATTCTTACGATCAAAATCAAATTGAGATAGTTGAAAGGTGGTTGACGTCTCGCGTATTCGTAGCATGTAACAGAAAACAAGGTAAACAAAAGCACAATCCTATTCGAAATATAATTTATTATTAATATACTTTAAAGCTGTGTATTCACGGTATTATTACAATTTATTGTTGTATGTTTAAAAATATGAAAAAAAACATAAAAAATTATACGTACAATGCTATTATCCACAAAAATGGATACTTAATAGAAAATTCTTTCGCTGGCTGACTGAAAATAATCATTTTTTTATGATACCGATATCAATAATGATAGATTATTTGTTATATTATATTACATAATATACAAACATCACAAAATATATTAACAATTTTGCACTATATTAAATGATAATTATATGTAATTTAAATTTAATGCGTTATAATGGGAATTTTTATCTATTAAAGTAAAGAAGTATAGTTTAAATAATAATATTTAAAAAATTTAATTTTATTTTTAATAGTATGAGAATTCAATATCAAAATTATATATTAGTATTTCTTAAATGAGAGACTGTAAAAAATAATATAACGTACTAGAATACAAAAAAGGCAGTAAAGGAAGCCGTATAGATAAACTGTAGACTGAGAATGAAGAAAACTTTGCGCACAAATAGTCTACGAATATTTAATTTTTTAAATTCTCCAAAGTACTCTTCTTCTTCTTCCCGCTCCATTGCTCTTCTTTGATCTAGCTCCCAGCGTCTTGCTAACTCTTCATTTTGTCTTTCACGCTGTGCCACCATATCATCCGTAACAGTGATTGTAAAAGGACCCTGAATTATCATCGTTTGAATAAAATTGTTTAACTTAGCAATAAAAATTAATGCTAAATTAAATTTAAATTAATTGTGATTATGATTTTTTGCGTTAAATAATTTATAATGTATAAATTTCTATTTATAAGTTGATTACAATTATGTAACAATATAAATTATGGTTTATAATGGTATTCATCAATTTTTTTTTATTACGTGCAATATAAAAATATATTTTTGAAGTTACAGATTTTATTTTTTCTCCTTTCACCAAAGGTGGCAGATATGGTGGGCCTTGATTTCCTCTTGGATTATTCGACATTTTCGGATACCGTTATTGGTTTTGAGTTGAACTTTTTTTTTTTAATTGGTAACTTTTTATCAAAATTTATTAAAATTAATTTAATGCAAGATTAAATTTGTATAAAATATTAAATAAAAGTAGTTAATAACCTTAAAATTTTATTTAAAATAATCATAATCAAAATATATATTGCAATATAAAACATGATAAAAAAAATGTTATATAATCTTTATTTTAAATTTAAAAAAATAGAAATTATTTCAGAAATAAGTGTAAATTATGTAAAAATTCATTATTTGCAACGCTAAGATACAATTATTTCAAGATATATATTATTTTTTAATTCTATTTATCAAATTATTTGACTTACTTTTAAATCAATATGTATTTTATAATTATTCAATTATTATCTTTTTTCAACTTTAATTTTGTATTATTTTGAAAAATTTCAAGAGTAAATATGGTAAAAAAAAATTTCAAAATAAAGCTACTTAAAATACTAATTAGTATGAAAAATATTTAATACATTATAATTAGATGATTTTAAATTAAATTTAGAAAAAATAGAGCCAATCATAAAAAAGAAAGTTAAAATGTGTTCAAGATTGGTTAACTTCTTAACATTGTGAAACTAGCATAAACAATTGTAAATGTGCCTCAAGATCGGAGATCAATTTTGAGGTTACGTCGCAATTTCTTCATTACATTCATTTGCTCTGATTTTTTTCTTTCGGAGCATTTCATGAGTCACTGTTGCCTTGAAAATTTTTAGTTTCGAATCATTTAAATGAATCGATTGCATATTCAATATTATTGGAAATTTTTATAAATTTTTATGATTCCGAAGTCAATCGACGATATCTTGATTTGAATGAAGTTAAGATGAAAAAAGTTATTGTGACATGTTAAAAAATTTAACAGAGGTCATAAAAAATTATCTAATCATCAGCTGATCATTTAGAAGCAGGTAAATAAATGTAAAACGTTTGAAAAAAATAATCCAAATATTATCATTATTTTATTTTTTTAATTATTAGTTTAGTATTTTATTGTACTTTATTATAATTTTAAATATTAAATTTTATTTTAAAATAGTTATTGAATTATACTAGTAAATATGGTATAATTATCTTATACTTACATTAGTCTTATCAGTCAATGATTTGTCCGTGATTGATTCATATAGTTAATTATATAAACATGTATACTTTTCAATAATATATACAATTCAATAAAGTAGCTTGCTTCAGAGTTTCCATCACTCACGAAATTCTAGCCGTTATAAAAGACAAAACCAGATTTCCACAATGGGAGGTTTTGTTATACGAGTAAAATCAAAGTCTGGACAAAAAATTGTAGATAGCCTAACTCCACAAGATACTTTGAGTAAATTGAAAAGTAAATTATCGGAAATTACTGGAGTTCAAAAAGAAGCATTACATGTGCTGCGAAGTTTTCCACCAAAACCCCTTGATCTTAGTAATGGCAATATTACATTACAAGAAAGCGATATTACATCTGGAGATACATTAATTGTGGAAGAAAAACAAGTGGTGTGCAATGGGGAAAAAAAAATAGAACAAACAGCTAGAAAACATATAACAGAATCTATGGATTTTGGAAGTTGTCCTGGAATTCTCATGAAAATGGTTGTTCCTGCTGACAATTCATGTCTTTTTACTAGCGTTGGTTTTGTTCTCAATGGTATTCTTATATTATTTTCAAAATTTTCTTTTTGATAACAATTGTTTTTTGCTTTATGCTGATAAGATTGTATTTTATATTAATATTATTAGAAATTAAGAAGTAAATTTTTTTACTTACTATTTAAATGTATATTTTAGGAAAAGTGGACCCAAGTTGTGCACAAATGATGAGAGAGATCATAGCAAATTCTGTAGCAGCCGATCCTGATATATATTGCGAAGCTATGTTAGGTAAACCAAATAAAGAATACTGTGAGTGGATAAAGAAACCAAATTCATGGGGTGGAGCAATTGAACTGGCTATTCTTTCTCAATTTTATGGATTAGAAATAGCTGTCGTTGACAGTAGTAATGGTATCATTAATAGATTTGGAGAAGATCAACATTATGCTCAAAGAGTTTTTCTTATTTTCGATGGTATACATTATGATCCCTTATATTTGGAACCACTTGATGTAAGTTGTTTAAGTAAACTTGTATTATTGTATAGAAGAATAATTATTCATTCATTTAAAGCAAATAATTCACCCTTTTACAGGGAGGAAGTATACAATCAATGTTTCCTACTGAAGATGAAATAATTTTAAGTCAAGCAGCAAATCTTGCTCAAGAAGCAAAATCTAGTTATCAATACACTGACATTCAAAAGTTTACACTGAAGTGTATGATTTGTAATATTAGACTCAGTGGTTCTGAAGCTGCACAAAAACATGCCAAAGAAACTGGTCATCAGAACTTTGGTGAAGTGGTTGCTTGACAAAATTAAAAATACACTGGGTTTGCATTGTCATTGTATAATATCTTATAAAAAAATCAGAGGAAGCTTTTTAATTTTAAGTACTAATTAAAAAAAATATTTTATAATTAAAATTTTTCTAATATTTTAATTCAAATCTCTACTGTTGGCACATTTTCATTTTCACTGAGTATATATGCATAAAAATATTAAATTAAGCTATATATTTTTTATTGATTGCAATTTAAAATTTATTTATAAATATCTTTGTAATCTTTTCATTTGAATATATATTATTCTTCACATATTAAATTGATGTGTCAATTTTTAATAAATTTATTTTGAAATATAATTTAATATAACAAAGAAAATTAAGCACCAAATAAATAAAAGCTATAAAAGGCTTTATATGAAAATTTAAATATCAAATTTTGAGCAAATTTTTGCTTTATTTCAAGTGCTTCCCATAAATTTTTTTTTTCAACTAAGGATCCAATGCTAAATTAAGCATATAGAATGATAATTGTCTATGATGCACTTAATTGCAAGTTAAAAAAGCAGGTGCTACGTTCCTTATTAGAAAAAGTATTAATCTATGATTATATGTTCAAGTGCATGTTATTTTTTTCAAATTTATTTTTCTATACATGCATTTTAAAGTTCTTGAAATTATCACTTAAAATATTTTAAAAAAAATTGAGTTGATATAAAAATATAGAAACTTTATGATTACTCAAGCTATCATAAATTAAATCATCACAAATGAAGTGAAATAAATTATTAAAATTTTAAACAATCTTATTTAAAAATTAACTGTTTAAAATGAAATATTTTAATAATATAAGTAAATACTATTAATAAAATTATTAATAAAATTTATTGATGGAAACTATATATTTGCAGTACAAAGTATAAATGATATTATTTTCTTATCATTAATTAAATCAATCATTTGACAATTAAATCATCAATATTACTTTTGATGTGTATTCAAGATGAATTTTAAATAACTCGAATAACTTATACTTTTGCTTTGTTAGAATAGAGGATATTCAATGAAAAATAATGAATAAAATGTCATTTTGAATTTCGAATATAAAAAAAATGTTTGTTCTATGTAAATCAAACGGATATATTAAATTAATGTAAATTAAATAATACAAGTGCAACATGCAATAAATTTATATAGATTTATACATTTAGAATAAATTAATGTAATCATACACAGCGATATAAAAAAAGGGAAAGATAACAGTGTTATAAATGATGATTTATAAAAATATTTTTACTTGTTATTTTTTAATCCTTTCAATATCTAAAACTTTTGAAAAATAATTATAAAAATATTAAAATTTTAAGTTTTATAAAAAACTTTATCTTTAGTAATTGTTATAAAATACTATAAAAATTAGATTTTAAATTTAATTATATATATAAGAATATTTTTAAGAATAAAATATGTTTTTGATGCCTACACTGCCATTTTTATATAATAAAGAAAATAAATAATTAAGTTTTAATTAATTATTATATATATATATATATATAAATTTAATAAAATATAATTTATTCATTTATCCTATACATAATTATATTTTTTCTCTCAAAGAATTGCATTTTAATAAATACTTAGATAAAAAATTGCTGAATATTAGAAAACTATATTATGAAAGTAATAATATCAGATTAATTAAAAAATACAAAGATACATTTTATTTTTTTCTATAATTAAAAATATAAAAAATTTATAAATTTACATGTTAATCGCACTCAAAATGAATATCACAGCAGTCATACATACTGTAAAAGAAGTTATTTTCATAAAATAAATTTTATTTGAATCATAAATTTTAAATACATTAAATTGAAAAATATTAATTCATTGTTATAAATTACAAAATTCGTAAATGTTGTACTATGTATGCCGCTTAAAATATAATTATATTTTAAACACTAGCTCTCATGGTAAGGCAGTTTATAAAACAATTACCAACAGAGCCAGATAAATATATATATGTATATATTTCATATATATCGTAGAAGGAGGGGGGGGGGGTCGAGAAATTACATAGGTGGCCAACAATGCCAGCATAAGAAAATGTGTACAGTCTGTAGTGGCAAGTAGCAACGTTAGTAATGTAGCAGTAGCATCTCGTTGATCATCGATGTGCATTCATTGTGGATGCAACTACAATTAACGGAGCACCCAAAAGTAATAAAAAATGATACGCGGTAACGATTACAACTATTAGCTTAATTTTTCTTTTAAGTCAATGATCATCGAGTAGACATCGAATCAGTGATCTCGGAGCTTGTGTATGCATGTCTTATTCTCAAATTAATACATTAGCAACAAAGGCTAGCAGTGTGTACGACAAGTGAGGTTGTCTATAAAAATTGGCGACAAAAGACTGCTAAAATAGTGCCTCTGTGCGTCTATGCATCTGTGCGTGTGTGAATATGTAGCAGCAGCGAAAAGAGAAAAAAAAGGAGAATCCAGATGCACCAAAAGATCATCACAGTAGAGGAGCAGCAGTTGAAAAAAATAGTAGGGCCCACGTAAGACGGCTGGGGCGGGACTAATATGTCGCGTGGCCCCGGGCTACTACTCGTGGATCCTGCTGCACGACATCGACGGACCAAAAAATGGAAGATGAGGCGGACATCAGAGAACAGCTTTTTCACAATACCGTGCGCGAGAACATTGTAAGAATTTATTATTTTTTTTTTGTTTACAATTTGATTAATTAATCCCTTTAATATAGCAGATCTATAGTTGTTCATATTAGATGCGAGACTTTCAAAGAGTACGTATATATTTAATATCTCGGTTTTCCTTGAGTTAAATTTTGAGACTTATACGCTCATTTGACGAGACATTGATTTGGCGCCTCGAAAACAGCGTGTGAACATTTCAAGGTTAAATCTTAACGGTTTTTTAATCCTTTTTTTTCTAATCGGATGACCGTTATTTTAAAATGTTTATTTTTCAATACTAGTTAATTGCAACTTTTGTATATTTTCTGTTGGATTATGCGACGAAATTTTGTTACAGTTTTGAAATTTGTTTTGAGGAAGTTTATGAATGATTAACATTTTGAGGTTATTTACCCCGGTACGTTTTGCACCGACTTGTGTCTTATATGAAAAACTATATCCTTTGCCAATTTATTAAATGTGTAATTCTTAAGTAGAAAATATTGTCATATGCGCGTAAATTTTCTATTAACAGCTGCAAAAGACTGTTTTATAAACAGAATGGACAACATGTTTTTTCGATTAGTAATTGATGCAGTACCGAGTAGGAACGTGAGAAATTTGTTTTCATTTCTCATATAACAGTAATTAATTTATAACTTACATATCACTTGTTATACTTCCATTAGCTTTAAAATAAATTAAAAAAAAAAAATGTTATTTGAGATACATGCGTAATAAAACATTATTTATAAATATTCATTAAAAATTAGGTAATAAAAATCTCTTAATTTTCTCATACGCAAATTGATTATAATATTGAAGATATTTTAAGACAGTGTATTTTCGTATTAATTTTTTTATAAAATTAATAAGTTAATGTTATTGACCTATAATTCTTGATGTAATAATAGCAATCATAAGTTTTTATTCTCTATTAATCATTATTTTTTTTCTCAAAAAAATTATGTAACCGACTATTACTATAATATAATATGATGCGTGCATATTATCTTCGTAATTATTAAATAAAAATATTATTTATAATATTTTCATTGCATTTTTTATACTATAAAACTAGAATAATTTAAATAAAAAACTTTTAAAATTTATTATTTAATTTTATATATTATAAATGTTCAAAGGCCAAATGAACGATATTTAATTTAATATTTACATGCTATATGTATATTAATTTCATAAAAACAACATAAAGTATATTGTTTTACAGAAAAAAATTGTCACCTATATGTTCAGATTTAGTTAGTAAATTCATTCACGTGTTATTTCATTTCGTCATTTTATTGATTTTCTTTGTTCATTGTATTCGACACACGAGGTACTATAACTCTCCATCCCTTTTGTGAGGGGGGAATTTACCCTTGGCTTACTCGTTGTAAGATACTCGCACATGATTTTTTTGTTATATGAATCAAAAAAACTATTAGCTATCTAAAATTACAATTTTTTTTTTCTTTTTTCTCATTTTTTTAATAAAAATTTATTTGAATTCAGATTGTTTAAAATATAAATGCATTTTTTACAATTTTTTTTTTTTTTTTTTAACTAGTATAAATAAAAATTTATTTAATTAGACTGTCATAATAAAAATATATTACAGGATACATATATATATATATATATATATAATACTGATAACGTAATATAAAACGCGTTAAAAAAAGATAAATGAAACGATCAATCGTAACAATTTTAGAAACTTTAGTAAGAATTCAAATGATAGCGGTACATAAGAATTATAAGTGACTTTTATGCAACTCTTTCGAACATATGCATCAATCGTGATTGAAACGAGTATTAGCATGTGTCGCACTTTTTTTGTACGATAAAAATGGAGTCTGCTCCACATTGCTCTTTGCCATCTCTTTTCTTTTTCTCCGCTGCTTTTTTCAATGCGCTCCTTTTTTTTTTTTTTTTTTTTTTTTTAAAGCCATCGCTCACAATGCACGTAGCTTGAAAAAGTGATGTTGACGTTGTGCACCCGTTGGCTGTATGATTAATAATTGCGGCATTAAATTATATTTGTATTTGTAGATTAAAATGTATTTTTATTTTTCATTTCTTATAAATATTTTATGTTGGTTGAATAAAAAAAAAAAAAAAAAAAAAAAAGTGAACGAGTGAATAAAATAACGAATGATTCGATAATTATCAAAAATTTTTTCGAAAAATGAAATTTTGTAGAATGTATTACACGAGAAAGGCAATAAATTCCTTTCCCTCTCTATGCCCATACCATAAATTACTAATGTGTAAAAGAGCACACCAATAACTGGCGCATTTTAAGTTTAGGTTAATGACACCGAGACAACGTGTTACACATGTCTCTCGAATGAAAAAGAGGATGAAACGAATATCGTAGACTCGAAAGCCTTGAAATTTTTGGCTTTTGTCCGGTAGAAATTGTGCCGGCGCTTTATTTATTGCCAGGTCATTCGTTATAAAAAAAGGAGTTGGTGAAAATTTTGTATCGGAGAGTTGCAACTATCCGTGTTTTGTACGTAGATTACGGAATGTTAGACTTTTCGGTTAAATATATTGTTTTGCTGCTCGCTGATTAAAAGAGGGAATTTCCGTGTATTTGTATTTGGGAAAGACAATGAGAGAAAGAATATGTAACGAGAATATCTTTCGAGAGCATCGATATAAAATATTGAGTACAAAGAGGAAATTGATTTTTAATTTTTCAAACTCTTTATTGACTTTTATTAACGAGAGAATTTTATATTTTTCTACTTTTTAGTCATTTTAAAGATTTAGCTTGAGTGTTTATTATATAAATAGAATTTTATAATTATAAGAATAAATTTTATATCTTTGGGCGCGTGCTGCCAATTTAAAAATCTTTTTTACTCTCTCTCTCTCTCTCTCTCTTTCTCTCTTAGCTCTCGTGTTTCTCTTAACCATCGTTAAAAATTCAAGATCTAAATCTTTTATAATTTTAGATCATATAAATATTTTAAGAATAAGGAAAAGAAAATATTAATTAATGTATAAGAAAAAAATAAATTCATTAAAAAAAGCGAAATTTTAATGTTTTAAAAAGATTAAACTAAAGCATACGATTGCATTTTCATTGAAGAAATTGAAAAAAAAAAAAAAAAAAAAACATTCTCTAAATCCCGTTATTTTTATAAACACATGTAATAAATTCCAAACGCGAAAAATTTTTAAATTCTGCTCTCTGGGAAAAAAAAAAAAAATGAAAAGATAAGAGAAATTATAACCATTCCCGCAATAACTCGGAAAGCTAAATGAATGTCAGGGACGACGACGTTACGGAAACGAGAACCGCAAAAACGCGTGTAATCGCGGTCGCGCATAGATATTTATATGTGTTTTTATATATATATATATATACCTAGAAATAGGCGACTTTATAACATTGCATACGTTATGTCGTCGTAGTCGAAACAGGAAGGAAGAAGCTAATGATCCGTTCGTTTCGTCGACGGGACGAATATTATGTGTGTATACGACACGCGGGAGCAGTGAGTTTAACCTGTCGAGCGTGAAACGAATGATCGATGTAGAGGTAGTCGAGACGACGTTTATTATTATTGTTTTTTTCGATACATTCTTGGAGATTTAATTGTTCTTTTTTTGGAATGTCGAGAGAAACAGAGAGAGAGAGCGACATTTTTTTTATTTAACTCGTGGTCAAAATTTCGTTTGCCTAAGATTTTTTAAAAGTTTACATCATGTATCATGAAACATCCTATCTAAAAAAATTTTTATTTTTCTAAAATTGCTGGATATTTGTTAGATTTTGTTAGATATTTTAGAAAGAAAGTGAATATGCTAGAGTTTTGAATTAAAATATTACAAAAATTTAAAAAATTATTTATCGTCCTATATTGTCCACAATGACTTTCATCGAAAAGTCCAAATTAATAATTTACTTTAAGGTCAACGTTCAAAAATCAAATGTAGATAACGGATTTGCAACCGGCTTTTTTCCATCATTTTTTTTTTTTTTTTTTTTTTTTTTTTACACATATATTCCATGTCGTCTCCGCAACGGAACGTGTTTTTTTCATCCAGTTGCCGTCTTGTTGTATTCGATTTCTTATATATCGCGAGGTGAATTGTTTATTTTTTCGTTATATCTCAAACCGTTTATAAAACGTTGTTTAGAGTAAAAATATAATTTAATTGTGAATCATTAAATTATTTGTTTTGTTAGGAAGATTGTCCTTATTTTTTAAACGAAAATATAAGAGACATAATTATTTTTATTTATTAAACATAATTTACAAATATTCTCGAATTTTCAAATAAATTTAATCATTCATTATAATCACATGCAAATATTTTTACTAAACTTGTCAGATTATATTAATTTGTGTAGAAAATACAAACGAAAAGATAAGATAATTTAAGTGGCTATCTAATTTATACGACTTGGACAATTTTTTATTTGTTTTATCCGCGAATTTATAATCAGATAAATAATTCTTTCAATCAACATATATTAACGTTTTATGTAAATGAAAATAATAATAATAATATCACCACAATACAATGCACATTTACAATCTCGATAACTAAATTTTAACGAGCGCTCATAACTGCAATAAATCAACAATGCTAATGAAAAGTCAACGAGGCTTTTTTTTTTCTTCCTCTTTCAAACTGTGAAAAAATTGGATCATTTAAACGATCCGAGAACAACCGAAATAGCCCATCCGTTAAATGCCCTTCTTAAAAAGAAATAATGTTAACGTAGCGTGTAAAGAGTTAATAGAGTCGAACTATTTAACAATAATTACCGTTTTTCAGTGGTTAATAGGTGCGTCTACCCGGAGGAGAGAAATATTTTTTCGCATTTGTCAATATGGTATTATACATACGTTTAACTCGTTGCGAATCGTTTGAAAGAGTAAAAAATAAATAAATAATAATATTAATAATATATAATAATAATAATAATAATATATCTAATAATTTATATTACATTATTAGATCTCCGATGCGCTTTATCAATTCATAGAAACGATAAATTTTAGATATTAAGTTCTCGTGAAAGAAGAAGTTATCCGATACTCGAAAGACTAAAGTCGCACTTGCGGTTGGTTTCATAGACAAGTTTAGAAAAAGGAAAAAGAGTTTATACACGTATGGTTTATATACCCACATACACGCAAACACATTATTCGCGCATTTGAATATATCGAATTTCGGATCGTTACATAATTCTAGTATCGTATTTTTATTGTAAAACATCTATTTCAAATTTTTATAATTTTAGTTTGCTTAAATCTGCATTTAACTCGTTCGTAATCTCGTAGTTTACAGTATGGATTTTTTTATTTTTTTTTTTATTTTTTTTAATTTTTCATTTATTAAGAAGAAACTACTGCCGTCGCTTCTTCTTGCATACGCGAAAAGCTTAACGCGAACGTGAAAATTGGTATCGGAATCTTTCATTGCGTTGTAAACTATACATTTGAAAAATTTAAACGAAGCTGGTAAAGTATATATATATATATATATATATATAAATGTAAAAACCGGTTGAGCACATTATACAGCTGCACGTCGAGAGCACGAGAAGCTGCCGCTTTGCTGCCGAGGAATTTGCGCGTTTGTCCTTTTTATTCCTACGAATCGTTCGTCGTTTTATCATTATTTTATTTTTTATTTCTTGAAAATAAAGGTGTGTGTGCGAGAGAGAGAGAGAGAGAGAGAGAGAGAGAGAGAGAGAGAATACTTCGCTGAGCGTTTCTTTGTTCGGCTTTTGTTTTTCATTTAACGTTCAATCTTGGAAAGGATGACGAACAAAAGCTCGTAATCATAATAATTTAAAAGTTTTGATTTTTCATTATGTGTCCCCTTTCGCATAAAATTTTAAAGCTGTTGGGTTCATTATCTTGAGAAAATTTACTTTCGCGTGTTTGTGGATATAAATGTGAAGCGTAAAGATTTTTGAAAAAAGTTTAACAAATACATAAGCGCGTAGATTTTAAACTTTCTAAATCTATAAAAAAAAATAAAGGTAACAGTTATCATCGATACGCGCTTGAGTACTTCAGTTCAATAATAATTATTGCGATAGCTTTTGCGTTCTCTTGTACATTTGATTAGATTTAAAATGCATTTGATTAGATTTAAATTGTTACAAATTTTTTTTTTTTTTTTTTACATCGATAAGTCTAGGACTTTCACCGAAAACGAAAAAAAATAAAATAATGCTCAAGATTTTTCTAACTACGAACATTTCGAAAGCTTATTTTACTTTAAAAATTTTAAGGAAAGTATTACTTTGTCAAATAATTAAAAAATAAATTAAATAATTTTTCATTAAATCGTTTAAAAAATAATAATAATAAAAATAAAAATGAAAAAAAAACAGAAGCGTTGAAATAAGCGTACCCTTCTTCTCGATCTACTTACACAAAATGTCGTTGACCATCGGACGTCTTCCAATCGGCTCGAGCTTTTCTCTCTTATCCCAAGAATGTATTTTTAGTCGCTGATGTTCGTTTCTCTCTTTATCCATTTTCTTCAATCGTAACGAGAAAAATAGAACGACGTTCGAATAGTTTTCTCGCGTGCAACAAGTGATTAAAGCGCGAGAGAGAGAGTGAGTGAGTGAGTGAGTGAGTGAGAGAACGAAAGATGAGGAACAAGGTCGATGCACTTTTTTCTTTTTTTTTTTTTTCTTTCATTTCGTTCCAACTAGATCATTGTTGTGCATCTTTGGAAAACCATATCACTGATTTTAATTATCTCTGAAGAAATATGCCAAGCGCTTAATACGACGTTATTTTACTCTTAGCTGTGAGTACATATAGTACAAGTGTAGAGAGCATCGATGGATGTTTTATCTCAGAGTGCATTCTGTTTAATCATCATTTTAAATTAATACATTCTTTTTTTATACGCACCAAAGAATTTCGTATTCGAACAATCGAAAAAATTGTTTTTTTTTTTTTTTTTTTTTTTTCTATATCCAAGGCTTCGAGAAAAAAAAATTAAATCGACAACAATGGTTAGCGCGATTTTATTCTTTTCTTATATCTTTCGTACACATTACAGCGAGAAAAATACATGTCGCTTAACGTGAAGCGTATCATCGACGAATAAGAGACAAAAAACAGTCGTTGTTTCTCTTCTCGTCCCATTTCCCTATTATGCACGCATGCAACACATAGACACATACAGACACATACACGTACAATTTATAAAACACGTCAGCGCTTTCTCGCACGGCCATTATGTACTCGAAAAGAGCGAGATAAAATACGCTACCTCTTTCGCTCGAACTCTCAATGTTTAACGAGCGACGATTATTTGAAAGCTTATTAATCTTTGAAAAGAAAGAGAGAGAGAGAGAGAGAGAGAGAGAGAGAAAATGTCGACATGGTCGAATTTCGAATCTAGGATATAATGTCGTTGGCTAATCGTGCGGGCACTCAGCTGATGCTATAAACTGTCTCGTTGAAAAGTTGATTCTTTACGTTGTTCGTGAAGAGACACGTGACATATTTAATACTTATAATATTTAATCAACTTGACTATATGCAATTCCTATCGTATGATAAAAATACATTTATATCCGAAAAATAAATAAACTCTAATCACGGCCTCTTTGTTTCTCTTTACACCGAGAGAAATATATAAAAAAAAATAAAAAAAAAAAAAATCGTAAACTCGATACGGAAAAAACAAAAATAAAGATATATAACGTACATATACGGTTTTTCTCTCCACTTATGTAGACGTTCCAGAATCGCATAGAGAATAAACTTTGCATTAACACGCAATTTAAGCGCGTGATGATGACGTCGAGGATGCCGAGGGAGAAATATAGTAAGAGAGAGAGAGAGAGAGAGAGAGATTTTCTCGTGTAGACGAGCTCGTATACATGTACCTCTTGATTTTGTAATCGCGCGCGCATTCGAAATAAACAGAGACGAATAAACTTAAGTAGATACACGCGATATGTATGCCTACGTACATCTACGTATAAATGTAAGATTAACTGTAACGCGGTGGTAATGTACCTCATTTGCTGCGGGAGGGTTTACAAGAAATGAGAATTTTCAATTTCGATTAAGCTTTCTTTTATCCAACTTCGCTTAATCTTCGTTAAAAGATTTATTTTTGTACTATTTTTTTTTTTTTTTTTTTATCTTGTTTTAATTGCCGAGTATTTAAATAATATTTGAATAAAAAATTAAGAAAATAAATGCAAATGTATTTGAATCAATATTGATAATAAATAATAAAAAGAAAATACGATACTAATGTAACGCATCTAATTACATTTTTCATCCAGGCGATAATTAACTTGACGCACCGTTGAATTCGCATAAATTATCTACGATTATAATCGCTCGTCGAAAACTGTTTTAATGCATACATATAGTCAGAAAGTGCGTAATGCATTATTATTTCCCTTTATATACTCAACAGTAGGCGTCTCGTAAGCCTTTCGATTTGTTTTTACGTACATATATATATATATATACACATACATACGCGCGCACTTCAATTGTCCCCTGTCTTATAAAATCAGCGAGAGAGAACAATGAAAATTAAAAAAAAAAAAAAAAAAAAAAAGAGAGAAACAAACATCGACACACGCGATGAAACACAATGACAATTTCAACGCAAGATATTTAAACCGGAAACACCTTTTAGCACTTCTTTCGTCATTGGCATATACCTATCCTTTTTTTTTTTTTTTTTTTTTTTTGCCTTGCGTAGATATACATGCGTTCGACGTTGTGCATTTCCGTGTCGTCGAGTTTCATTGTATCGCTTTTTGAGAATTGACGCGAATTTCCGTTCGATTGCGCAATTTAACAACAGAGAGTTTTTTTGTCGTTGTAATTGTTTAAAAATTTAAAAAAAAAAAAAAAAATCATTTTTCGGTAAATGATGTAAATATAATTTTTTTTTTTTTTCTTAATTTTTTGTTTAATTGTTTGATATTTAAAGTACATACAAATAACTAAAGGATTGTTTCATTGCAACGATAAAAAGTAAAAAATAAAAAATTACTCGAACGAAGGTTTCTTTATTTAACAACGTGTGCATAAAAAAAAAGCATTATCGATCTTTATTTACTATTCGTCATATCGATCGCAAACCGGCGTTCAAAATTGACTCGTCAAAATCATCGTTTCCGAACGACCCGATGGAAAAATTTACATAGGAATTGATTGGCATTAATCGATAATAAGTTTCGTCGTTACAACGATTTAATCAAACTGAACGCGATCGAGTTTAACCAGTTGACCATCGCGTCGCATCGACTAGCTCTCTACGGCTTTTTTTAATTAAAAAATTAACGCAAATAAACGCACTCTCGTTTCGCAATAGACTCGTCGTCGAAACTGCATGAAGAAATCATTCGCGATACATCGAAATTCTCCGTTTATACATATTGCACGAGCTGTGTAACTCTTTGGCCGTTTACATCGATCGGTCGTTTAATTCTCCACGAGGCGCGTCAAAATAAACTTTCGACGTATGCGATGGCCATTAATCATTTATAAATTTTATTCGAAATCGATGCCCGAGTATAATCGACTTAATAAAAAATAAGTGCACCAAGTACTCTAGAAGATGCTCCCTTTTATTATTTATTTTTCCCAAGGCGTAAATAAATAAATAACAAGGTTGCGCGCGCGCGCGCGTGCGCGTGCGAGTGTGTATGCGTGTGTGCGTTTACGTTAACCACCCGCGTAATTTAATATTATCTTTGCTATATTTAATGTAATGCAACTCAGCGCGTGTCAACGAGGAAGTTTGACATTTTTATTAAACTCAACGTTGATCCGATTGCAAAAAAATCTCTACTGGCTGATGTAAAGAGACTTTTTTTATAAAACGTATATAACAACTTTGATATAAAATATCGATTGCAAGCTTGTGACTTTGTTCAGAACGAAGAGATTCTTTACGGGTATCGATATTAAGCAATAAATGTTAGGTTTAACTAAAAACCTTTTATTTCTTCAATTAAAATATCAGGCACATAACTTCGTTACGTCTACATCCACACATTATCTCGCTTAAAAGAAGCGTTTAATCGAAGCGTTTCCATGGAAGCATGTAACGGGAAAGAGAGAGAGAGAGAGAGAGAGAAAAAAAGAAAAATCGTTTGCATTGAGCGCGTTTGTTTTTATTATCGTTGTAAAACCTGATTGAAAAGTAAAACTTATTAAAGGGAGAGCTATGCGTGTATATATCTTGAATAGATATATTTACACGATTTCTCGGATTAGCGCAATTAACGCAGACAAAATATCTCCCTTTCTCTCGGGGACGTTGTTTATCCGCGGTTATTTTTGGATAGTATTATTGCACGTGCGTATATTTGTACGAATGGATATATTAGATCCTAATTCAATGTTAATGTTGACTCGATTGGCAAATTGTTAATGCATGCGTAAGAACGCAGGCTCGTCACTTAAGGCGTATAATCATTGCGTGTTTTTAAATTATTTGTAAGAGAGATTTTTCTTTCGTTTTTTTTTCTTTTTTTTTTTTTTGGTTTTTTTTTTTATTTATTTATTTTTTTTTTTTTGTGCTTGGTTAAACAATGAATGCACGAGTTGTTTATCAATTGTTTTATAAATAAATATTTGCCTCGTGTGTTTCAAAGATATGCGCGTGCGCGCATATTAAAATTTGCATTGTTACATCAATACAATGAAATTTACAAATATATACATTTTATTATCAATATTTGTATTAAACATTTACTTTACTTTGTTATGAGGTCGAGTTATTAAAAGGTAAAATCAATCGGACTTTATTTTTATCGACTTTATTTTCAATGGCTTGGCTATTTTTTTTTTTTTTTCGTTTTTATTTCAAAGACTCTCAAGTCCTAAGAATCGATTAAATTTGCGGAATACAATAAGTACGCGGTTTTAATGAAAATATTTAGGTTTTCAAACCACTCGAGAAAATTCCAGTACAATCGGTTGTGCGCTTTGAGCGATGATAAATTGAACGTCGATAATTGGCTCGTATAAATTTATCGATAAAAATTTAACGATGCAGTAAGAATTTTCGTCGTCGACACTCGTCATGCTGTTAAATTTTTTGACCACTTAATTATTTTGGATTTTCTTCAAAACAGTAATATATTAACTATATCAGTTGATTTATGCATCTCGACGAGGTTAGCGTTCAAGTCAAAGTTTACTTTTTAAAAGAAAAGAAAAAAAAATGAACGTAAGTCGCTTTATCAAGCTATAAATATACATTTAATTAATATTTAGCCAACGATTTAACGTATGTTGCTTAAATTCATGTGTCAACATATTGTATCTTAATTATTTATTTATAATCTATTAATACCTTACATTTCGTCATTCGTTTGAAAAAGAGAGAGAGAGAAAGAGAGAGAGAGAGAGAGAGAGAGAGAGAGAGAGAGAAAGAAAAGGAAATAAAAGATATAAACTTGGCGATAAGGGCACTAATATCTTTGACGTTTGCATCTTTAACGTTCGAAGAAACGAATGTGTTTGCTCGAGCCAAACATATCGATTAACTTTTTTTTTTTCCTCATACCGCATGTACAGCAGGGATAATGTATCGGTAATGAAAACAAGGAGAGGAGCGCACGCGTTCGATAACGAAGTAGTAGTAAATCAGTTATTATTGTCTCTACGCTCTCTCTCTCTCTCTCTCTCTGTAAGCTACATTTATCGAGCATTGTCCTCGTAACAGAGACTGTTATATCTATACTTGCACGTGCACACGTGTGTATGTGTGTTCTTTTTATAATAAAAATGCTCTTTACTTTATCATTTTGATTGCACAATTATTTTTTATTTTTCTTTTTTCTTCTTCGAAATTGCAACTGTAAATTTTTAAACGCGAATCGAAAAGCCGAATTAATTTAAAAGTTAAAATTCATTTTTTATCCACGTTTTTAAAATTTATAGTGTAAATTTACGTTGATTATAAAACAATATTATTAATTAGAAAAAGAGAGTGCGAGAGTAAGAGAGACAGAGAGACAGAGAGACAGAGAGAGAGAGAGAGAGATATATATAAATAAAGTAACAAAAACACGATAACGATAACGATAGGATAGATACAATTTATTTAAAGCACGCAGAGTTTCATTTATTAACGCTGAGTAATTTTTACGTTGCCGTGGGTCTTAATTTTTCAGTTCTTTTTTATCGTTTGTACACGTATATAATGACGAAGGCGCTTGGGTAATAATTTGCCTCGAGACTCGCGTGTAAAAATTGCGAGTCTAAGATTATTGTAAATAATTATTATCTCTTTAAGTTAATCGATGCGCGCGCGAGTTTTTTCATTGAATCGATGAATGTATAATTTGTTCGTTTTCTATTAATTTTTTTGTTTTTCTTTTATTTTGTCTTTTAATCAAAAGCGTTTGATCGATTGTTCATAATACTGTTTTTTGTAATAAACATTAGAAACATTTTTTTTTTTTCCTTCTTCTACACTAAAATACGAAAAAAGCTTTAAAATTGCAGATTGTTCAATCTAAACGCTTCCATAATATTCATCGTCACGTTTATTTCGTTAACTATAGCGACGACAGAATTAATGCAATTTCATTCATTTTCGAAATCGCTAAAATTTTTAATTGCCCGTATGCCCGTGCATAATTATTTTAACTATTTTTACATTGATTTATTATTATTAAATTAGCTTTTAAAGATTAGCTTTTTCTAATACTTTTTTTTTTTTTTTTTTTCAATTCTTATTTCATTTATAAATTACGTTAAACCGCAAGTGTATGCGGCATTTAACGTTCATTGAAAACGATAATTCTCGATATATTTTAATAATAAATTATCGAGGCTCTCGATTACCATAAAAATCAATTTAGATCATAATGCACAAAAGAATTGAGAAATATGTAAATTCTACATTCTTATCTATATTTGTATACCTATCACCTGCACATTATAGCACAATCTAGCACAACCTTTTTTTTTTTTTAAAGACAAAATGGCGGAGCTAACTCGATTGACATGTCACTCTTGCACACGTACCCATACGAGCTTGTGTACAAACGTCAGAGAATATTTATAATAACTGCTTATCGTTTCTTGTTAATAATGTGGAAAACACTAAGAGAAAAGGTTAACGAGAGCAAGTTTTGGCAATGAAAATATGTATTCTCTTAATATTAGTTTTTAGAATAAACGTAAATGCATATTAAACGAATAAAAATTGTTTCTTTTTATTGATAAATTTATTAAGTTTTTTTTTATCGTGTTTCACAAAACGTTTATGAAATATATTTTATCATACGCTTATGAAATTTTCAATGTTATTCATATATTGGCGAGATTTTAAATCGGTGCAGACGCTGTGCGTAATTAGTATGTTTCTTGATGGGTCTGAAGTTTGCAACGTTAGAGTAAAACGAAATAATTTTTCGCATTTAAATAAAGCCGATAAAAATATACAAATTATATTTAAATCCGTATCTAAAATATTTGGTTATTCTATAAAATACTAAAAAGACTAAAAAAATATAAATATAAGTTTTAAATGAAAACAGTTTTTAAAAAATTTCTTTGGACTCCAACGTTGGAAACTACAAATCCATGTTTCTTGAAAATTTTTGTTTTGTTATACAATTTGATTAAATATCAATTATGCGAATAATGTTTATAAATATATGCATTTAAAAATTGTATATAAATAATGACTGGTTGACGATAAGAAAAATTTAATGCATCGTCGATTATTAGTTTTATTACACGTTAGAATTATCTAAATACTATAAATTTTAATCATTTGAAAAACGTTCTACGTCAGTAAATTTATCAGTCAAAGAACTAATCGATATTTATCTCAGAGAATTTTACTATAACTAATTTATTGTTAAACTTTGGTTTGATTGATAAAATGTTTCTAATCGATTTTATGTAGATCTTTTACGTTACTGAAATTTTATCTTCTGATATTTTGATCTAAAAATGGCATTAAAAAGTTTCTTTGCATTAATTAAATTTATAAAATTTACAATAAAAAAAAAATTACGCTTTTAATACGAAATATGTATAATTATTAAAATTTTATATTGTCTTAATTAGAATTTAATTTAAATTTTTTTTTTTTTTTTTTTTATAAATACAACAGTGTCAATGAGATAATAAAATTTCTCGAAAATATTTATCCGTCGAGTATACTGGAAACCTTATTACGATAACGATTAAGTTAAGCCAAATAACTCTGACGTCGATTGATAAACTTCAATATTTTTGTAAAATAAAAAGATCAATTATTGTTTTATTTTTATTATTATTATTATTATTTTTTTTTTTCGTATTTCAATTTAACAAAGCTATGAACGCAATGTTAACTTAAAACGGATAAAATGACGATAAACAAAACAATTAATGTTTACAACGCGTTAAAATTTTATTTCAATAAAAATTTTTTTGCTAACTCGGACTTTTATAAAATTAATGTATCGATTATCTTTCAAAGTAAAAAGTACAAAAAAAAAAAAAAAAAAAAAAAAAAAGCAACGTTTACTTCGTAAAAATTCATTAGAAAGTATATAGCTCGCGCTTGATCAAAGTATCGATAAACTTTGAAACTTTGAAAGTTAGTAAAGGTTGTACTTTGTCGGTTTATTCTTAAATGTGGAATTTACCAATCGTAAATGGAAAAGTTTTATGCATATTTTACATACAAATTTATTTATTGTGTCGTAATTTTTGTTGTTACAGGAAATAAATTAACAGCTAATTGATGTAGTATATTGTAATAATTTGTTTGTTACAAATTTGTTACGTGCGAAAATTAAAATATTAATTCAACATTATTATTTATCTAAGAAAAAAAAAGTAAAAAAAAAAAAAATCGAGAGCATCAAAAAGATAAAGGCTTTATTTTTCCATTAGCGTCTCATTTTCGTTAAAATACAATACAACGCACGTAAAAAAGCTTAAAAAAAAGCTACGTTCAACGCGTCACAAATCCCCGAAGCATTATACGTCAGATTGAGTACACCTGTAAATATACATAAAAACGATCCCCGATGATGATGACAAACATGCGGTAAATGGAACATCCCCCTCCCCCCTCCCCCTCCACGTACGTCGCGTACGATCGACGCAATAGTTGCGCGTTTTACGCGTGTGCTGACACGTCGCCGTTGTTCCTGGCACGTAATGTAAGCCCGAATGTAACCTAACAAGTTTAGGATTAAGTTTAGGCCGACGGAGAAGCCGCAC